>CAJHQP010002518.1:0-84433 GCA_905132765.1 Moricandia arvensis
TAAGATACTCGGTTTTTAAACTAATTTTTTTCTGAAAAAAAAACTATAAAAATGTATCTATCCAAGAAAAAAAAGTGAAGAGAAAGGAGAAAGAAGATAAGACACTTGTGGAGAGCTTGTGCCAAAAAGATCCGACGGTTCAGATTTACCAAACCTCATTATAATCCCTTCGTAAGCCGCACGAAGACATACCCATTTACACAAACAGAATCCCCAGAAAGAGAGATCGAAAGTAGATAACAAGAATGGTTTCTTCGGTTCTGATGTCGTTTGCTCCGGCCACCGTGAGGGTTTACGCCACAACCACAAAGGGAGCTTCAGGCGACGCCAAAGAGGAGAAGAATCTCTTCGACTTTGTGCTCGGTTATTTGACAAAGCAAGATCAGTTCTACGAGACTGATCCAATCCTCAAGAAAGTGGAGAAGGAACAAGGCACCACGGGAGGCCGAGGAACGGTTCGTGGTGGTGGTGGTAAAATCTCCGCACCGTTGCCTGTGGTGCCAAAGAAGAACGATGGTGGTGGTTTCGGCGGCTTAGCTGGCCTCTTCAACAAAAAATAAATGCAAATTGTACAATAAATCTGCATTATTTATGCCTCTGTTTTTAAATTCTCTATACATTCTTCAGATTTCAATTATATATATAAACTGCTTTTTTCTTCATTTTATCTACAAGCCATCAACAGAATGATATCCCAAAATAGTTCTTTAGATGTGGATTTAAGTGTTAGTTACGAGAACATTGACATGGAGATGCGGATTATGAGTTCGAAACTGCCTTTTGGCTATAATTGATTACAGAACATTGTAGCTGTTAACTGGAGCTAGATCTTGCCGGGAGTAAAGCATCTTGCTCTACTTTGACAATGACTACGAGTTCGTCAGGTGCGGCCACCATACTTAGTCACTTTTGCAAGTCTTCACCTTTTACATTCTGTTTCTCTGCACCAAAACATGATATTTTCATCAGTCAGTAAGCTATCACATCAACAAAACTCAAGCCAAGCTGCGAACTACCAAGCTTTTAGGGATGATATCTTGTACAGTGTCCTGCATTTTAGGGATGGAAGTAAATAAACCTATAATATTTGGTAACGGATTATCTTCAGGTTGAGCACCAAGTCCTTCCAATACATCTGGATTACCTCGTACAACACAGTGCAACAATGAGAGCAGATTGTAACAGTCAGATTTGTCACTTCTCTTTGAACAAGATCAACTAGATTCCTCTCTATTTGACTATTTTTAACACGGAAGCTTAATGATTGCGTTCTTTCAAGTAGGGACGGCAAAATAAAACGACCCAAACAGATCCAACCGAAGTCAAACCAATGCAAACCAAACCAAATTATATGTCTAAACTATTTGATTTAAAATTTTGTTAACTTAAATGGTTCGATTTGGTTTGGTTTTAAATCGTATTAAACCGAAAATCAAAGTGTTTTTAATCATATTAATTAAATATACTAGTGATATTAAAAATCAATGTATATAATGATTTAACCTAAATAACTAAACATAATTATATAATTTTTTTTTGAATGAATAAAATAAAATCAACTAAATATAAAATAAAATAATATGAATCTCATCTATTAACATCAAAACTGAAAATTTACCAATGATATTTATATAAGGTTTGAAAATAATAATATGAAATTATTAGATTACATCGTTTATATTTGTATTGTGATGTTTCGCTTTACGTTTAATATGAAGAAAATAATTATTTAGTCAAATGATGATTTGTTTATTTTCTTATAAATTATATTTTTATATGTGAACTATAACAAAACTAAAAAACTAACTTGATTGAACTGAACAAACACAAACACAAACAAAATGAAATTAAACCGCACTGAACAAAAACCGAACCGAACACAAACCAAACCAAACTAATTTGGATTGACTTTGGTTGAAGTTTTCATAAAACCAAATGAACCGAACCAAACCAAACCAAACCCAACCGAACGCATAATTAAAACGAAATGCCCACCCCTACTTTCAAGGGACAACATAGAAACCCGAGGCTACAACTTCTCAGTTGCACAACCTCCAAGAAGAGTAACCAAACTTCAGAGCAGCTCATCAATGAAGAGAAAATATATGTCTTCATTGGTAGAACTAGAATGTATGTATGTAAAGCTCAATGCTCCTCATGATCTTGGCAATATACTTTAGGGAAGTTTACTTAAACAACACACAAATTAGGTAATATTATCAGAAGTATATAAAACTTACTACTAACATGTTTTTAATATCCAGTGTGTCCTTCTAATTACGTTGTGACAAAAATGCAATTACAAGAAAGCTATTACTTTTTCATATCACATAAAAACAAATTGGCGCCACATGATATGTATTAATGAACTCAGCCCTAATGTGTTACAGTGGTATTGACGGCTGAGTTAATGTACATTGCGACTGAGAAACAAAAACGTGGATAATTTATAATCTACAGGCTAACTTACAAACGTAACAAGCCTTAGTGATGGCTGATTTACAGAAACCTGACTGATTTTTAAGATAATTGTTGACTTAAGAACACAAATTACGACTGACTTATGAACACAAATTACGGCTGATTTACACATCGATTGGCTGATTTGTCAAAAATTTGGCTGAGTTCTAGAGTGGACACGGCTTAGTTATGTTTCTGCGGCTGATTTAGTGATCATCGGCTAGCTGAGTTATGAAATTGACGGCTTACTTATGTGAGGTAGTTATGGCTGAAGTGCCAACGCAGATTTAGGGACCATCCATTGTAAGTATTCTAGATATGGCTGGCTGATTGTCACTGAAGGTAAGGTCATAAGGAGATATAGTTCTCCCCATGTATTCAACACACGACTTCAACTTAGATGCACACATCCCAAAATCGTTTGTGGAATTATATACAATTTCTTCAGCCATTTGAGATTTCCATTGAGAGTAGTGATATACCATGGTTTTTAACATCTTTAGCCCATGGCATAAGTTTTTTTAGAGTCTATTATATGTGTCTTTTTGGTGTTGTTTTCTAAGTCATTGTTTATGCTATGCTTTTATTTTAGGTTTTCTCTTAGGTTAGGAGAGAAAGGGAAACTCCTTCAGAGTCCTCCTGAAACTCCTTTGGTTTTACTATTGATTTCTATTTTATCTAATAATATATGATTTATGTTTTATCTATCATGTTTGAGTAGATTCTCTTCCAGGTTTAGGGTTCTCTAGGGATGAACTTCTGATATAGAGAATTGCTAGGTTGATTTAATTAGATCCTTCATAGAATTGATCTAACTGCTTGTGTTCAAGATTAGCCAACTAGAACCCTAAACTTAGGATAATTTATAAATGCGAGGTGGGTTCAACTTCTGATAATTATTCTGCTGAACTAGTTTGTTAGGTGCATGGGAGAGCTGATTTAGTTAACCTAGTGAACATATAAATTTGGATCTTAACGCTTGCCTGGAAGGAGTATCAATTGACACTCATTAGTATCAGTTGACACTCATTCATAATTCGCATGCGATAGCTGGAATTACATTGTTCCATGCATCTGATTAGTAAGCGCGTGCGAGAGCTAGATTAGTTACTTATATGAATTTGAGTCCTAGGATTAAACCCTTAGAATATATAGATTATAGTTCTTATAACCTGAATCAAACCTTAAGTCTAGCACCCTTTTTCCATCGTTTACGACTCTTCTTATTTGCTTTCTAGTTATTTACTACTTTTTATATTTTGACATATCTTAATCTGAACCTAAAGTCTATTGTGTGAAATATCAAGTCTTTGTAGATACGATCCTTATGTTTTGCAATCGATCTCTTATTTGATGGAGTTGCTCTAAGTTAATTTGAGCCAATCAAATTTGACGCCATTTTCGGAGACTCTGATCACCATTTGGCTAAGTGTAGGATTTCATCTATGTTTTTTTAGTTTTACTTACTTTTCTCTTCTTTTCGTTTATTTTAGGTACATACATCTCAGTACAAAGAATCAAGGAGAAGAGGCTTTTTTGGGTCCTTCAAAGAACAAGCTTGCTGATTCACGGGTGATCCATAAGTCTAAGAGGGCAGTATCGAACGACACCCTCCAAGCAGCGATCAACAACGTACAAACCCAAGTATCAAACAACACTCATTCAGTGTCGATCGACACTTTTTGCGGAAAGATAGAGATGGTCGAAGTACTCATACTAAGTATTGATGAGAATGAGATCTTACGAGACGAAGAGAGTCGCACTGTAACAGTGCATGACAATTGATTCATGCACATGGTGCTGTAATCCCTAATGTGATTGATGTTGCTGAGATCAATGACTTTGAGCTGAGCCGTGAATAGTATGATTGGGTAAGTCATGACCCCTTTCAGGGTCTTCCTCATGAAGATCTCAGATCCACATTGAAGAACTTGAGGATCTAGTCTCAAGGATTGAGCAACATGAAGTGTATAAGACCATATACTCTGCAAGATTTTCCCCTACTCTCTCTTTGGGGATGCATTTAGCTGGTTCAGTTAGCTTCAGCCAGGATCTCTAACCTGTTGGAGGAAACTGAAGCACAACTTGTGGAGAAGGATGAACACAAGGTTGTGGAAAGGCTTGAAATACACGATATGAGAAGGTTGAGGAAAAGGTCGCAAAGCTAGTTGGACACAAGGCTGAGAAACCAGTTAATAGAAAAGCTTTTCAGAAATTGAAGGAGGTTAAACTGGAAGAAACCCCTAAGGTTGAGCAATCACCTTATGTTAATCTCCATTTCCACAAAGGTTCCCCACTAATGCTCAAAAAGTGATCTCCAAGTTCAGAAAAGACATGCGTGAGGTAGGAGTCAAGCTTCCAAAGATCTCAAATATGCATGATGCTCATGCCCAAATGATGCTCATCAAGGAAATTATAGCTCACAAAGAAGAAGTAGGAGAGCTTCTAGACATCTCCACTGCGAGTCTTGATCCCAAGTCCCACCAGAGTCTCTTCCTAAGCTCGAAGATCAATGGAAGTTCACATTACCTTGCTCTATTGGTGAATTCATACTTGATGATGCTCTTGTTGATTCTAGTGCAAGTGTGAATGTGATCTCATTGGAGATGCTGAAGAGATTGGTTATTAAGAACATGAAGACCAACACTTCTTCAGTCATGTTTTCGGATTGTTATTCTACAACCCGAATTGATCTCATTAAGGATTTTTCTTTGAAGATTGGACCTTGCACCATTCTCATAGACCTCACTATTTTGGATATGATAACTGACGTGCTTGTTTTAATTGTTCTAGCAGGGTATAAATATCCTAAACAAATCACTATCAAATTAACCCTAGTCTTTAACACAAAAATAATACTCTTGCCAAAAAAGACAAGGTGTAGTACTTAGGGATCAAATCCACAGAGAGGAATGACACACAATAGATTTCTTATTCCTAAAGATTAAGCTAAGGGAATATATATATATATATATATATATATATATATATATATTGGTTGGCGAACAATCAATTAAGAAATTATTTCTTTTCAAGAAGTAGAGATGCAATATGGAAATATGCTAATAATGCAAATATGGAAATAATCCAAATATGGAAATATTATAATAAACTAACTTGATGCAAATGTTAATATGCCAGATCTAGGGTTTCAAACTTAATGGATTATAGTGGATAGGAAGCACATATATGTAAATATACTAGGACTCAAATATTAACTATTTGGACCCTTTTAACTCTAACTCTCGTATGCGAGCAAAAGAAAATACCATCGATCGACGGCGAAGGCCTGATGTCGATCGACGGTGAAATCAGAAGGAAGTGTGAACGAGATTTGATAAGTCCACCAGACTTGTTAGACCAGCTCCCGCATGCGGCTAACAGCCTAGTTCAATGTGGTATGTTCTGGCACAAAACCTACTCTCGTAGTCGTCCATGTCTTACTTTCGAGATCCTAGTTACATACTCTATAATGCAAGCATTAAGCACAACTCAATTGATGGATATTAACTTAGCTAGCAATCCTACTTTTGGGCTAATCCATGATTGCTATCATTCAATCCTAAACCTAGTTGATGACTACTCAGACATAATCAAAGAAAGAACAAGAATCTGAATATAATGAATAGATAAAATATTTGGGTTCCAATACAAATCTCCCTGAGGAGTTATGAATCTTCTCCCCTAAAAACCTAGAACTATAAAGCTATGTGTGTCGTGTCAAGCCTTGCCTAAGCTTGTACTTTCACTTGCACACTCTGCATGCTCTCAATACATGAGCATAAATATAAAAACCCTAAAATCTAGGTCAAAACTCGTCTAGGGAATTCTTGTCTTTTGTCTTCTGAACTTGGGCTTTTTAGTCGGCTGTCTCCGAGTTGGGTGTCGATCGATCGACCTTGGTTTTTCATCATCAGTCGACTCCAAGGTTGTGTCGGTGATCGACGAAAGTCTTGTACTTCGACTCCTCCAACAGTCAGCTACGGATTATTCTCCTCTAAATGCTCCATAAGCTCCAAAGTATATCCATTTATCTCCAAAACGTCTCTGGACCTATAAATAATCTAAAACATATCGTAGACACACATAATAGACCCTAAATAGAGTCTAGAACATGGCCTAAAACTGGTAATAAATAGGCTATATTAACTCCCCCAGACTTAACATTTTGCTTGTCCTCAAGCAAACTAAGCCTGTGAAAGAGGTTTGAAAAGCGGAGACTCACATAATTTTAAGTATATCTGTCACCTTACTCTGTTGCAACCAAATCCTATCAAGTAAATCACAGAGAAACTTTATATACCCTATCCTAGTATAGCAACCAAATCCAGTCTACCAACAAGTTAGCAAATACTAGTCTGACTCACCCCTCTACTGATTTCATTTCTTTGCATAAAATAAAGTGTAGACTTTACCTCGGAGTATCGATCAAATGACACATGGAGTCTACCTTTGCAAGTATCCGAACAGATAGGCACAAGTCTTCTCTGATTCCTTTCTCCCCCCTTTTTCTCTTAATCTTTCCAGATCTCAAACTCAATGGCCAATGATGTTGATACAGTCCATCTTGCGATCTCATTTTTGATTTTCCTCTCCTTTTTCTTTTCTTTTCTTTTTCTCTTTTTTTTTTATTTTTCTTTTTCTTTTTGGGAAAGTTGTAGGCAAATAGTGAGGTCATCGGAATGTACCTACCTACCCCTCGCTTCCAACGGTGTGTGATCGTTTAGGTAATTTACTTACCCCTCTGCATCTCGGGAAGTCATCTCAATCTTTTAAGCTATTAGGTAGATACTTAAGAGAAAGGGAGAAGGGAACCAAAGGTGCAATGAATTGTACCTACATACTTTGCAGAAGGAATCCGATCCAGTGTATACCAAGCCCCAAAGCAAGCAAATAATGTCAGGATTAGTGTTCGAAATCAGCTTCGGTTCCTTTAAACTTTCTAAGCAAGTGTGATATAGTGGCAGAATGATCTACTTTGGTATCTCTAGTAATCTTTGCAACAACCTTCTAAGAATGGTGTTAAAGTGTGGTTAGTCAATAATAAATCTTGATCATATACCCCTTCTTGACTTAATAAAACTTTTTGAAAAACTTATATGTATAGCAAATAAAACTCAAACAACTTAAATAGCATTAGCGAACCTCCCCCTGACTTAAAATTACATTGTCCCCAGTGTAATCCTCCCCGAATTGGTTAGGGAATATTAAATCATAAGTAAATAGATAGGTAGAGAAACTCGATACCAAACTCTATGAAGAGTATTGATCGATGGTAGGAATGTGTGGTCGATCGATGGTCGTGATCCAATGTCGACTGATGGTATCTCTATAGTTCCCATCGATGATGACTCAAACGGTCTATATAAAACAAAACTCGAAATAAGTAGTAGTATAAGTAAAAACTAAATAAAAGCTTATTAAACAGTGGGTTGCCTCCCACTCAGCGCTTGGTTATAGTCTTTAGCTCGACGTTGTGAACTTTCTGACTAGTAGGAAGTTGGATCAACATTTGGAAAATAAGTGTCTACATCTTCTTTGCTCTTTTGAAACCATGTACTGATGAAGTTCCTTATTGCCTCATCTCCTCTGGTTTTCCCATTCCTTGTAAATGTTCTGAAAAAGTCCATTGAATGCATTTCGTTTTCTAGTTTCTCAATACTGCGCTGTAGCATTCTAAGTTTGGCAGATGTAGTCTATGATAAATCCTCCAATTGCTGATAAATATCTTCCTTCATCAGGCTTTGAGAAAATGCAATCTCATCAAACCTATCTTCTAATATACTTCTGCTGTTGTTTTCTGTCAGTGTTCATTAGCATTGATTGATGTGTTTGTGTTGCCGTCGATCGATGCTCGGTTTTCTGCCCCAATCGCATGCTGTCTCTGAACAGTATCCAACTCTTGCTTCATCTCATCCATGTGTGCAGTCAAACCGGTAAGACATGTGTCTATAGGGTAGTACACATCATCAAACCTCTTGTAAGAATCATCCAGTGACATATCTTGAGTTATGTAGATCGCATTCACAATATCATCAATCTCTTCTCTGCTGTATGTCTGTTGATCCTTCTTAGACATAGCGATCCTTACTGCATGTTCTGGTAAACATATGTAGCTCTGCTCAAACAAATTAGCTCTCTCTAGAACTGCTATGATGTCTTTAGCTTGCATATTCACTACCCTTTCGTCAGTAGCTCGTGCATTACCATTCTCATCTCTGTAGATGCCATTCTTTTCCCAGCGGAAAATTTTGTTGCCTTTAGTATCAAAGGCTCTCGTACCTTTCTCGTAACGCCAATCGATCGATGTCCAGATGACAGTGTCGATCGATGGTGGCTTGACAGTATCTGGATCAGTACGGAATGGCTCGTGTCTCTGCTCCTCAATATCGATCGATGCTGAATGGTGTGCGAAAATCGATGGCCTCTGCTGCTGTCCAAATATATTATCCGATCCATTAGCCAGAATAAGAGAATTTGCTACATCCTCTTTGGATAAATGTAGGAGTCTACCATCAAGAGCACGTGCATGTCTCTCTAGGTCGATGAAAATACCAAACTAATCTGGTCTAAGGTTACCAATATTTGTCTCTTCTGCTCCATGTTTTTGTTCTGGTTCGCGTCTGATGTCATTCGAAGGCCATGAGTAGCGTGTGATTGATGCTTGATTATCCTCTCGCGTTCATCACCCAGCCAGTTTCCTCTGATGGCAGGCTGCGACATTCAATCTGCTCTTCCTCTCTGTAATTTTCATCAAATCCTTTGCATACTGGACGCGTGTCGATTGATGGTGTATGGTGACCGTTGATCAATGCTCGATAACCATACTGTTGCGCGAAAAGGTTTCCAGCTCCATTAGCCATGGCAAGAATGTCTACAATATCTCCCTCGTGACATTAAGTAGTCTGCCATCCATAGCTCTTGCGTGAATGTCTGGATCTCTCATAATACTGAATTTGTCTGGTTGTAACTAACCATATTCCCTCTCGCGTTCTTCATCTGAATCTACTTCGATTGCTGCTTCGTCGTCAGTATCAATCGATGGCATAGGGTTGCCGTCGATCGATGTCGAATTCCTAAATTGATGGGAAATATGAAAACACGAGCCTCTTCCATAGCAATATGATGGTACTCGATCATCTCTTCTTCTCTGTCGTCTTCGCCTTACTCAAGGTAGGTTGTGTTGTAATCACCATTTGTGTGTTGTAGGCGTTGATCAGTTCTGGAATATGAGTGTCGATCGATAACAATGGGTGAGTGTCGACCGATTGCTGAACTGCAAGCGTGTCGATCGATAGTCTGGGCTGGCTGTCAATCGATGCTCCATCTTTCGATTCTTCATCGAAATCATAATAACAGAAGCATGTGGCCACAAGTTCTGCATTATCACACAATTCAATAAGAGTAGTCTTGTTCTTATTTTTGACAGGTTCATAGAAAATATTTTGATCAATTAGAGATAGATACAACTTGTTTAACTTCATATCGCAGATAGCTCCCACAATAACCATGAATGCGCTTCTAAGTAAAAGCGAAGAGTTACAATCTATCTTGATGTCAATCACATGGAAGTTTACTGGTACCAAGGTGTTGTTGATCTGCATTGGAACATCTTTTACCATCCCTCAACAGTTCACTTTTGAGTAGTTTACAAATGTAAATGAATCATTGGAGGGTTCCATTTTCAGGTTCAGCTCCTCTGCCATAGTTATTGGCATAATGCTCACTAATGATCCAGTATAACAGAGGGCATTGGGGTATTTGTTGCCCTTGATAAAGCATGGAATCAGAACTTCCTAGGATCACTCTTCTTCTTCAGAGGGGTTCTCTGTTTCATATTTTCTTTGATATGATTGAACATGACTTCTATATCATCGTCTGTCACCCTTGTTTCCCTGAAAAACTTACACAACCTGTGAGTATAATAAGTTTCATAAAAAGGTTATCTAATGGAATTTTGAGAATTCTTTGGTAAAGATGTCCATCTCTTTTTCGTTTGCTTCTCTGCGTAGATGTTCTGGGATCTTTTGCTTCCTCATGGAGTTTCCCTAATATTCTCTATCAAGATCCATACTTCCAGATGTGTCAGTATACTATTCTGAAACCGTTCTGGTTGGACGCACAATCAAACTTACAGCGATGCTTGGTAGTCGAACTGACTTCCTCATTTGTCGATCGATTCTCAAATCACATGGTTGATCGATCCCTCTATCACTATGTCGATAGACTGTCTCACGTAGGTGGCGATTGACGTTAGTCTATTCACACAAAGCCACTGATGCTGCAGGATTCGCTGTCAATCGATGCTCTTTGGTTGGTGTCGATCGACACCAATGCGAATTGCCAAATGACACGAACTTTCCACACGAAAATATTCTTCTTGGATCTCTTCCCTCTTAATTTCCTGCCAAAAATCATCATCAATCAATGCATTAACGTGGTGCTTGTGTCCAGCTTCAATTTTCTCCTTAACCAGGCTCTCGTGTCTCTTGATGGTTTCACTCATTTGCAGTACTTGATTCTCTAGTTTTTTCACATGGGTATTGAGGTTCTCAAACTTAGTGTTGAGGTTGAGGTACAAGCCATCTATCTTTCCATTGAAATCCACAATCATCTTTTGCTGTCCCTCTAAAACTCTGTCAACCATTGCTTCAATCTTGCTTTCCTGAGTGTTTGGAGGATGATTCTGGTAATAGGAAAATCATGTTGTTGTTGAAGGGCTTTCGCTATGAACCCTGATTAAAGCTACCCCTTTGACCACTCCCATAGGAGTTCCTGTTGAAACCTGAATTCCCTTGTCTCTCGAAACCATTCCCTTCAATGTAGTTCACATCCTCTTCTTCAATCTCATCATCTTCAGACTCTATTGCTTATACCTCTACAAAAGTGACATGCTTCCTGAAGAATTTCTAAACATTATACAGTTTTGCCTTGACCTGTTCAAGCTGATCCTTACTCATAGTTGGGGTTGATCTCTTTCTCTCAAAGTCTGTGTTCTTGGTGCTGCTGCTGGATGCCATATTCTCAGTCAACCTTGTAGCTTCTTCAGGATTCCTGGTGCTGAAATTTACCTCACTAGATGTGTCCAAAGCCATCTGATACTGTAATCCAATACCTCTAAATAAAGGGCTGAGAAGTTGCACTTCGTTAAACCCATGGTGTGGACAATCTCATTGATATGATTTGAATCTCATCCAAGAGTTCCTGAAAGACTTGGTTCCTTTGAAAAAGTAACAATCTTGCTCCTCAGGTCTTCTGCTCTTGCGTCATCAAAGAAGTTATGCAAGAAAGCATTCTTGATGTCATTTTAGGATGTCAGAGATCCTGGTGGTAGCCGCTTAAGCCAATATGAAGCTTCTCTAGCAAGTGAGTACTTGAAGAGCTTACAAAAGAGATAGTCCTCGGGGACTCCATTGGCTTTGATAGCAGTCACTAGATCTTCAAATCACTCCAGATGATCCATAGGGTGCTCATGTCGTAACCCATGGTAAGGTGTCTGCGCTACAAGTCCAAAGAAGGCGGGCTTTATTTCAAAATCATTAATCTGAAAAATTGGAGGGCGAATGGCGGATTTGTTGGCGTAGAACTGGTCTGGACGGTTGTTGTAAGCCAGTGTTCTCTGAGAAGCTTGGGCATTAGCTTCAGGTTGAGATGCTGCAGTGTCTGCTTCTACTTCTACATCAGGGATTACAGCCCCCTGATCGTCTATGTTTTGTCCTGGTGCATTACACATATGACCGTCTGGGTCATGCAGGTTCACATCCTCATCCCGTGTCAATGTCAATGTCGCTAGCATCTGAAGTCGTCGGATTCTGTCGATCAATGCGAGTACTATGCTGTCGATCGTCGGTGTGTGATCAGTGTTGGTCGATGCTTGAGTTCTGATGTCGTTTGATGCTGTCCGAAAAGATGTGTCGGTCGACGCAGAGTTGTTACTGTCGATCGATGATTGTCATCTTTCTTTGCAGATCATACGTTCGAGTTTGTCGGGGGTCACATAATAGTAGTTCTTGTCCTTTATTGTTCCTTGTGTGTCTTTTCATTCACCTGAAAAGCAAGGGAAAAAATTAGTAACTTGAAAGTAGTAACAAACTTAGACTAAATCCTAGGAATTAAATCTAATGGCGATCAATGCTCCCCGGCAACGGTGCCAAATTTAATGTGCGTGTTTTAATTGTTCTAGCAGGGTATAAATATCCTAAACAAATTACTATCAAATTAACCCTAGTCTTTAACACACAAATAGTACTCTTGCCAAATGAGATAAGGTGTAGTACTTAGGGATCAAATCCACAGAGAGCAATGACACACAATAGATTTCTTATTCCTAAAGATTAAGCTAGGTGAATATATATATTGGTCGACAAACAATCAGTTAAAGAAATATTCCTTTTCAAGAGATAGAGATGCAATATGGAAATATGCTAATAATGCAAATATGGAAATATGCTAATAATGCAAATATGGAAATAATGCAAATATAGAAATATTCTAATAAACTAACTTGATGCAAATGTTAATATGCCAGATCTAGGGTTTCAAGCTTAATGGATTATAGTGGATAGAAAGCACATATATGTAAATATACTAGGACTTAAATATTAACTATTCGGACCCTTTTGACTCCAACTCTCGTATGCGAGCAAAAGGAAATACCATCGATCGACGGCGAAGGCCTGATGTCGATCGACGGTGAAATCAGAAGGAAGTGTGAACGAGATTTGATAAGTCCACCAGACTTGTTAGACCAGCTCCCGCATGCGGCTAACAGCCTAGTTCAATGTGGTATGTTCTGGCACAAAACCTACTCTCGTAGTCGTCCATGTCTTACTTTCGAGATCCTAGTTACATACTCTATAATGCAAGCATTAAGCACAACTCAATTGATGGATATTAACTTAGCTAGCAATCCTACTTTTGGGATAATCCATGATTGCTATCATTCAACCGTAAACCTAGTTGATGACTACTCAGACATAATCAAAGAAAGAACAATAATCGGAATATAATGAATAGATAAAATATTTGGGTTCCAATACAAATCTCCTTGAGGAGTTATGAATCTTCTCCCCTAAAAACCTAGAACTATAAAGCTATGTGTGTCATGTCAAGCCTTGCCTAAGCTTGTACTTTCACTTGCACACTCTGCATGCTCTCAATACATGAGCATAAATATAAAACCCTAAATTCTAGGTCAAAACTCGTCCATGGCATTCTTGTCGTTTGTCTTTTGAACTTGGGCTTTTTAGTCGGCTGTCTGCGAGTTGGGTGTTGATCGATGACAGGTGTGCAGCATCCATCGACCTTGGTTTTTCATCATTGGTTGACTCCAAGGTTGTGTCGTCGATCGACGACAGTGTTGTATTTTGACTCCTCCAATAGTCAGCTACGGGTTCTTCTCTTCTAAATGCTCTAAAAGCTCCAAGTATCTCCATTTATCTCCAAAACGTCCCTGAACCTGTAAATACTCTAAAACATATCATAGACACACATAATAGACCCTAAATAGAGCGTAGAACATGGCCTAAAACTGGTAATAAATAGGCTATATCAATAACCAAGAGGAGAGTGCCATTTATCTTAAGCACACCCTTCTTTGCTATTGTGGGTGCTTGCATCGATTTCAATTACAAGACGGTGATTCACCACATTGTAAACAAAGCTATCCCCTACCCAATCAAGTCTCCGATGATGAATGCTGAGTATTGTGGAACCATCACTTGGGGAGAAGTTCTCAATGATAAGTTGAAGGATGAAGTGGTTTTAGTGGGCAAGAAGGTCTTGATGGAGAGTCCTCTAAAGAGATGTGTAATGAGCCCTTGGAAAGTGCTAAAAATGAGGAGGTGAGTGGAGCCACAAAGGCTGTTCATGACAAGAAGAAGAAGATGAAAGAACCTCACCCTCTACCTCTTGATAAAATGCCACAGAGTCTCACTATTCACCTGATGAAGCTCAAGGATGGGGCTATCGAGTACAAGATCAAGTGCAAGGGAAGGTCTAAACCATTCATAAGTGCAAGGGCCATCATAACTCCTCAGCTCTTAGATGATCCAATCAATCTTCAAGAGCTTCTCTCCCAAGTCCTCACCATCACTCTTGAAGGTGAAAAGGATTCCCCTTCTCACTATCCAAGTGAAAAGGTAGCCAAGCTAGTGACTTAAAACAAGATCACTTGGGAGGAAGCCGCATGTTATCCTTGTATATACTATTGCTATTTCTTTCTCTTTAGTTTTTTTTTAATGAGTGTGGTTGAGGTTTTTCAGGTTGAGTCTAGCACTAGAGGAGAGAAGAAATGAGGTGAAGCACCCAAGCCTTATAGTAGACATCCCGCAGCAGCCTCCTCTAGTCGCTATGAATCATGCCAGCTCTTCGCACCGACTCTAGACACCCGCTGCCATAATCCAATCTCCACTTGAGGTACTATTCCATGCTTTAATTGTAGTTACGACTTTTCTTTTGTCATATTTTTGGTATCTCTCTTTCTCTTAGTCACACAGTGACTATGTGATCTAAGTTTGGGAGGTATCAAATAACTAATCATGTTTATTTTGATGAATTTCAAAAATTTGAGTCATGCGTTGCAATAGTTATTGCATCAGAAAATTCAGAAAATACCAAAAATTTGAAAAATTTTCAAAAACAACAAAAAGAAGCATCTAATTGCATCATTTTCATATTCTAGTATGTCTAGAAGCATATAGATTGTATTCATGCATTACTATCAAACCATGTAAATAACTAATGCAATGAACTCAATGTGATACCTTTCTCAATCATGATAAGTAGCTTGAGCATCTTCTTGATAAATTGTGGACTTCGAGCCTTGAAAACTTCTCTTGAAACTTGTTTGATTGATGAAGTTTGCTTTCCTTGAAACTAACTCCAATCTTACTTGAGTTAATGAACCTAATATATCTTTCTTATGGGCTCTTGTTGTGCTTGAACATGGTTACCTCACACACACTTGAGTTGGTCTTATCCTTTTTCACCAATCTTTGTCAACTCAAGTGGCCATCTCTCCTTTGGATGGTTCTCCACACCCTTAACCCTACATTCCTTTCAAGTCTATTCCATGATGAGTGAGGTATTTTCTGAAAGCTTGATATGTTTATAATGTTGACAGTATTGGGAACAACAATGGTTAGTCCTCATTGCTTGCTAGCGTTAAGATCTCATGATTGTCTAGCATATAGGATGGAAAGGGAGTATTGAGTGTTTGATCTTGAAGGGTTGAGAAAAAAAGTGAGAGAGAAGAGTGAACTCAAAGTCTAAAGAAGAGATAAAATACTAGGATCAAAGAAAAAGAAAGTTCAAAAGTGAAAGTTTAGCTCAAAGAGTGTGTACAAGAAAGAGAAACAACTTTGAAAAAGAGAATAAAGATTCAAAAGAGTGGGGGGTAAAGACGAAATAAAAGAGCCAAGACTAAGAAAAAGAGTGAAAGGATTCTTAGTACAAAAAAATAAACTAAAAGTTCTAAAAGTGAGAGTGTTCGTAATTATTCATGGACTCTTTGGGTTAGTGAAAGGGAATTTGACAATGGGAATCAAAGGTAGAAATTGCTTTATCTAGGAAATGGGTAGAAAAAATGAGGATTGAGCATTGTATGCATGAGTTGTTCTTTTTTTTAGATATATTATACATAATGTCAAGCTACTTGTTCTAGAGCATAAAACACCATGAAAGAACTTGATAACCCTCTTACTTAACCATAACTTCAAGCCTTCTTCTCACCAAGCCAAATGATTAGGACCAATTGTCCATTTGCAAGAGTGCCTTTATGATTATTGTTTAATGAATGTGAGAGTTGGTTGATTAGCTTGTTTTTTTTCGAGTCTTGACGATAAGTGTAACAAATCAATGAATTGAGATATGCTTAGAGAAGTTAGAGTTTGATATGATGTCTTGCTCTTGATTTAATATGATTTTGTAACGATATCACATTGATGGCTTCAAATAGTATCTTTTTGTAATAAACTCCCACCTTCACACCTCTCCTTCCCTTTTTCTTGAAAGTTTATTTGTGGACAAGTAAATGACAAGTTTGAGGGAGTTGATATCTTATGCATTTGCATGATTTTAACTATCATTTAGTGTATATATTTATCATTTAGATTACCATTTAGACATCAATAGGTTGCATGTCCATGCATATGTCCTTATTAGTTGTTGGAGTACCCTTATGAAGTTTTTTTGGAGCTGAGAGTCATATTGGGTCAAAAGAAGTGAAGGTTGAGCTATGGGCAAATGAAATGTCAAATACCAAGGAATATAGTCGGCTGCAGATTGAAACTACTGACCATGCTCGACCGCGGAAATCTGGCAGTGAGGTCGAGATTGGTGTGGAAGATCAGCGGACGATGGGTGCGGACATGAGAAGTCCACAAAATTGGGCTAGACAGCTCGAGCTTAGCGTCGACGATCCGTGGATGATGCCCATGGGTGAAGAGCATTTCGCAGAATCAAGGCAGTGAGGTTGAGTCTTTACAAGGGCGGACCGCGGACCAAGGCCGCGAATAAGACCTATCCGCAAATTTAAGGCAATGTGGTTGAGTTTGGAGTGCGTCCAACCGCGGACCGAGCCATTCTACGTTCGACACTGACCAATTTTTGTGTTTTTGTTTTTTGGTCAAGCCAGGTTTGTCAGGTCAACCCGGTTCAAGTTTTAAGCTTGTATAAATATTTTAGACCAAAAACAAGGAACTTATCTTGTTTTCTCTCTAAAACATTGATATTTTGAAAAAAGCTTGAATATTTAGTAATCTAATCTTTCTTTCTTCATTTATTGGAGTCAACTTCATCTTCTTAACATGATTAGTTTTCAATCTATCATGGGTTTAAGGTTAAACATAAAGATTAGTGAGTAGACTCCTTTTGGATTCATGAGTTAGTGTGATTAGGATGATTAAGTGAAGATCTAGGGTATTTAGCGTTATATTTATCTTTTTTTGTTTGTTGAGTGTTCTTAATGCTAGGTTAGTCTTGATCATTTTAAACTAGAGCTCTAGAAATTTTATGCTCAGAAGTTGTTTGATAAAATATCTTAACAAACTCAACTTTGCTCTAGCTTGATTAACTAAAGACACTTGATGTTAGGATATCTAGATACTTAGTAGACTTGCTCTTAATGATTGCTTGATTGAAATCAAAGATATTTGATGTTTGATGATTGAAAGCAAATGAACATTTATCTTGGAAGAGAACTTGTTTAGGATTGTTGTCTAGACTTAAAGAAACATATTGATTGAAAGTTTACTACTATAAGTTGGATTTTAGTCACTTTAAATCAAATGTCTAATCCCATGAGTCATATTTTGTCTATTGATTGAAAGTTTATTGCTTTATTGCTTAGTGTCTTATTTACTTGATTCATATCACTTAACTACCTTGATTGCACTTAGATTAAGCATCTACTTGTATTCTCATTGCTTCAAAATGACTTATGATTGGATTGACAGTCTTTATACTACTTTGATCTTAGGATTTGATAAAATCCTTTATCATTAAACACTGCTACCATTGGACCTCGTTCAACGTTACTTTTATATCTCAATCCTCTCTAAGAAGCTACTGCATACAGAGGATCATCAAATACCTCATTGTAGGAATCTAAATGCACACTTCTACCTGGTGGGATAGTCAAGTCAACATCTAAAATAGCGCAAAGAACCACCAACTTCATAGGGTCATGTATCCTCTTCACTCTTTTGTAAAAACCAGCAGCCTCTTCTGCACAGATGGGTGGTTTCAGATTTTGGGGACATCAAGGTGTAGGCGTTGGATTTGTACATTCTCTCATCAATAGGTTCTGGTTCAATCATGTGACTTGGAAGTTCATCCAACAATAAGTGTCAATCTATATCAGGTTGGTGTCGATCGATGCCAGCCTTCGGTGAAGTCTCCATATCCTTTCATGTAGGGTGCCGATCGATGTCAAGCTTCAGTTTCGCGTTCTGACCCAAATTTTCAAGTCATTCTTCTAGCTCCAAGAAGCGTTCCATAGTTTTTTCTCTATTCAAATATAAATCTAAATTTGAGGCAATTCTTCATTCCCTAGCTCCAATAAATCTTCCATGGTGATTTATCTATTCAATAAAAAGGAAGATAATAACTTGATATATCTGTGCTCTTCAGTTTCGAGTTTACAATGTCATGAGGACAACTCTATATTTCAAGGATTTCAAGAGGTGTCGACCGATAGCAGGGGTTGGTGTCGATCGACCCTGAGGTCGGATCACTAATATCAGCTTTGTTTGCTCAGTTCAGCTCTCCATATCCATGTTGTTCATCACCTTTTGCCATAATGTAGTCGACCAGCTGTCTTGGATTCAGTTCTTCCTTCCTCTTATGCCAACTTTAAACGAGCATGTCCCACTTATTGTTAATCTCCCTTTCTCGAGTAGCTGCAACATCATCAACTTTCTCGAGGTTGAAGTCAAAGAGGAAAAGTTGTTCTCCAAAGCCTTGAAATTAGAAGCAAGGTGTATGAATTTGTTGTTGAGGTCATAGTAGTTCACTTTGGCTCTTTCTTGTACCATGTGCCGTAAGCATTGATGAAGCACATATCTTGTTGACCCTCCACACCATCTACCTCAGTAGACTCAGTAGACTGTTGCATCTCTTTCTCACTAACAAAGTTAACTAGCCCTTGTTGCTCTCTATCCGAAAGAAAAAAGTCTAGCTTATCCTTCAAAGACTTGAGCTCTTTCCTAGTGTGCTTATCATCACCCACAGCTCCTTAGTTTTGTCTATCACATTCATCATTGTAGGTTGAATTGCGCTGAGCCAAATTCTCTACAAATTCCATACCATCTTGCTTGGTTCGCCCCAAAAAGAAACCATTATTAGCAGTATCGAGCATGCTTCTAAACTTAGGCAAAACACCTCTGTAGAATGTACCGAGAAAACTTTCATTGGTATAGCCATGGTTATGGCATTGTGATATGTATCTGATGCGGCCATCAAACCATTAGTTGAACTGAAGGCCACCCCAACACCCTACTCAACCAGCCAAAATATCAACCAGGATATATGTGCACTAAAAATGACATATCTTACAAAAAAAGAGGGTTTTAATCACGAGGCCAATTTTCATGAATTCCACACTCGAGAAGAATTCCAACCAAATTAGAATCGGGCCAAATATTCAGGAACCATGGAGTTATGAATTTTACAAACAAGAGGTTTCCTAGCCCGTTCACCTGCAAAATATTCAGGAACCATTAAGTACTCGACTTTAGACGAGAATTTAAGCCCAATGAAGAAGCGGCCTAAAACAAATCCGGTCATAGGATTAAATATGGATCTCTCAGATTTCCAAAAATTCTAATATCAGTACAAATGGCCACGGAATTATGAAGTTATTATCTAATCTCCAAAACAGACCAAACCAATTCTACACTTGCCTCAATTGGGAGCTAACCGGTTCACTCAGCTTCAAACCAAACATTGGCGACCAGGAGATCCATCTATATACTCAGGAAGTCCATCCAACCATCCAGAATAGGAATTCAAGTCCGTTTCATGCACCAGCAATCATAGGATTAGGAGGATCCTTTTTAACTCCAACTTGCCTTATTTGAAGCTCCTTGCATTCAAACTCCAAGAGCTCTTTTCCGTTGATTTTGTGCACGACATCAACAACTTCAAGCCATAAATAAGGTACCAAGGAAGCTCTCTTATCCCCTTAAACCATCCAGGTTCAAGAAAAATCAAGTTTCTTATTTAGAGCCAAAAATTCCCAAGAGTCTCGTCATTAAGCCTCCAAAGGCTAGTTTTTCAATCCTTTCGATTTGTTTCCTTGTCTATTTATTTTAGAACGTTAAGATTCAAGATGGAACTCTCAGATTTTCAGAACGCCCAATATCAGGAGGAATGGCCATGAAATTATGAAGTTATGATCCAATCTCTAAAACCGGATAAACTAGTTCTACACTTGCCTCAATCCAGAGCTAACTGGTTCAATCAGCTTCAAACCCGACATTGGCGACCATGAGATCAATATATACACTGGGTAATTCCATCCAATAATCCAGAAGAAGAAGGCAAGTCTGTTCCATGCACCAGAAACCATAGGATCAGGAGGATCCTCATTAACTCTAACTTGCCTTATTTGGAGCTCCTTGCATTTAAACTCCAACAGCTCTTTCCCCTTGAGTTTGTGCACGACATCAAATTTTAAAGCCATCAAGAAGATCCCAAGGAAGCTCTCTTATCCCCTAGACCGTTCAGGTTCAAGAAGAATTAATTTTCTTACTTGGAGCCAAAAATCCCCAAGATTCTCTATTAAGCCTCCAGCAGCTACTTTTCCAATCCTTTTGATTTGTTTCGTTGTATTTATTTTAGAATGTTAGGACCTTTGTCTCTGAGCATTATATAAGCTCCTATAAGGGCAATGTAAAGAGTACCCCTCAATCATCAAGTTAATATAAAGTTATTCAGTTTTTATCAAAGTGTTCTTTGTGTAAAATATCGATCTTTAGGATTCAAAGAGAGATTCTTTGTTGTCATTGATTTCATGAGTCTAGTTTGTTTGTGAAAATCAAATAAACTCAGTACACAGGTCGAGAGAGTCAATCACATCGTGCCATCATTCCATCAGATTGAGAGATTCAATCAAACCATCATCCGCAAATCCACTTCAAGTCCATCCTTTGATCAAGCTGAGAGTGATACACATCCAGCAGCTTGATTCCTTTATATCTATAATTTTCATTTGTTTATTGTTCTTGTTTTATTCATATCGTAAACCTCATTTCATATCATTTCGATTTGTTTCAGGGTTGCAAGTCAGGTTCTGGACATATGGACCAATTAATCGCTTCTTTGGTTGATCCAATTTGAACTTCCATCAACCATTTGAACGACCCCCATTCTGGGCTGTATCATTTGGTATCAGAGCTTAAGCTCCTGACTCAAGTGAAATCTATACTTGCATCTCATACTTGCTTTCAATTGTTTTTCCATTCATAAATCAAAGACTCCATAAAAAGTGTTGCTTTTGTTTTAAGTTTCTGTTTCTGCATCATTTTTGTTCTTTCTGTTCATCATTCTTAAAGCCACGAAAAATAAAAAGAAAAATGTGTTTGATTCATGTTACTTGCATTTAGTTTCAAATTTTTGTTAGTTTCCCTTTTTTTATTTCCACTAAATCAAAATGGCCAAAAAAAGTTTATGTGTTTAAGTTGTTTCTATTTTCTTTTGCATTGCATATCAAGTTTAAAATAAAATAAAAATCATCCTAGTTAATTTATTTCTACAATATTTATTGTCTATTTCGTTCTTGCATAAAAATAAAACCAAAAATAAATATATCATAGCATTTGTTTTTATATTGCTTGCATATTAATTGTTTGCATCATAAGAAAAATTCAAAAAGAAAAATATCATTGCTAGTTGTTTCTTCCATATTTCATTTTTCATTGTGTTTATTAGCATCCCATATTGATTCCATACGTCCTTGCATCCAGAAAAAGAAAATAAAAATTATTTAGCTTAGTTTATATCATTTTGGTCCATAATTTGCATATCTATCGGTTTAGTTTAAATTAGTTGAACTGATTCATAGTTATTTTGCTAGACCAGAACATCCCCATATTTTACTTGATCTTTGAAAGTGTTTTTAGGAAGCAATGGTAGGAGAAGCACACGGCCTAACTCTAGAGGCCAGACTGAGCCAACAATTAGAAGCTATACCAAAGCTCAATGATAAGATCTCTCATTTGGGAAAAGGAAATAAGCCACAAGGCCGACGACAACCACATGGAGAAAGAAGATTTGGAGATGCACCAGAGGCTGGCTATCTTGAGCCCGAGCCACCGGATCCTTCATGGATCACGCCACATGATATCTCTTGATTTTGATGATTTTTAGATTCATAATTTAGTTTATTATCATCATTTTAGGTTGCATTTAGGTCTTTATATTGCATTTGCATGCATAATTGCATTTGACAGGGTTTGGATTGCACAATTGGAAGTTTAAGGCGAAATTCAAGGGTTAAATTGCTTTATATGAAAGTTTTGGGGTCAAATGGTAATTAGCCGAAAATGGAAGGACCTGTAATGCAAAATGAGCAAAGTCCACCATGGGAGATCCACGAAGCTTTCTTCTTCGACGGTGACGTGACGACGAAGCTCGAGCCAGCGGTTCCAGACGGCGGAGGAGCACGGGCTCGACCCAGACACGATGGAGGAGCTTGGCACGCCGAGAGACTTGAACGAGAGATCCCGTGGAGGAGATGGAGACATGAAGCCACGGATGAAGCTTGAGGGCGTGAGGCTTCGCGGCGGTGATGGTTGTTTCAGGCACGGTTCAGATCAAACCACAAAGACGAAGCACGAGATGAAGCTTGGTGGCGTGAAGCATCGTAGCGGCTCGACGTAGCGGCGTTGCTTGGCCGCTGGCTTTGAAACTCGATCCCCTGCTCCATATCTGGATGGTGTAGCTGGATGCAGTGGCCGCTACAAGGCACAAAAGTCACTATTGACCGGTTTATTCTGGTTAAACTTTGGTTTATGGGATCGAACCAGCTCGAGTTTTGCCTTCTTACATATAGTTTTAGACCCCCAAAACCCGAAGATATCTCATTTTTCTCTTAAGAACTTTGTTTCTCATTGTAAAACCTTGAATCTTTGATCATTCTAAAGGAAGTACTTCATCTAATCTTGTTTCTCTTACATGATTAACCTTGAATCTCACATAGATTTAAGGTTTATCATGGAGTTTATTGAGTAAACATTCTTAGATTCATGGGTTAAGTAGATTAGGGTGATTAGGTTGATGTTTAGGATGATTCTTGCTTGATTAACTTTGTTCTATGGCTTATTAGGTGATTTTAATGCTAGGTTAAGGTTGGGAAACCTAATCTAGATCATAAGTAATTTCACGCCCGGAAGGTGTTCGATGAAATGCTTGAACAACCTAGTATTGTCCTATACATGCTTGGCCAACGGGAGTTGTTGTCAAGATGTTTAGTGGTTAGTAGACTTGTGTTTTATGCATGCTTGATTGGGTAAGGCCAACGGGAGTTGATGTCTAATTCATGATTAGCATAGGGATTATTGTCACGGAAGTGGATTAGTCTATTTGAACGAGATTTAGACCTATAGACTTGTTGATTGTTTTGTTTGAGCATCCTAGGTTGAATCTTGATCACCCGATATCGATGATCTTGCCCATGGATCTATCCTTAGTTATTGATTGAAAGTTTGATTCTTGCGCTTATTTCTTGCTA
The DNA here is from genome assembly GCA_905132765.1 of Moricandia arvensis. NCBI lineage: Eukaryota > Viridiplantae > Streptophyta > Magnoliopsida > Brassicales > Brassicaceae > Moricandia > Moricandia arvensis. The sequence goes on from CAJHQP010002518.1 coordinate 23,693, forward strand.
GGATTTGAGATCACTTTGTTTATAATTCTAGGAGTTTAGTTTGGTACAAATCGCACATCTTCTTATTTGCTTAGATTAGGAAAGTTTGTGTATTCTTAGTGTTATAGATCATTAGTTCCTTGTGGATTCGATCCTAAAGTGCTGCATCGATATACCATTCGATTGTGGTAGCGTGCACTTAGGTTAATTGGCCTGTGGTAAAATGCAGAACATCACCACACCAAAATTCTTACACTCATGAATACTTAACTTATTCTTATCTTGATTTAAATCTCCTAATGAAGTTAAGCTTTATTCTTTTTCAGGTAGTAGTTGGCCAGATGATTATCTCTTATGGGAAAGAACCATGGATGAATGGTTTTCATACCATGTCGTGCCAAGGAAAGAAAGGCTGAGCCATGCCATCAAAGAACTCTTCGGAAAGGCATTTTCATGGTAGAAAAGAGTATATTGTTAACAAGGGAAGAGTCAAGTTGATGCTATCAAAACTTGGGAAGATTTTAAAGATTTCGTGATCCGGAAGTGTGTATCCTCACTTTCAACACCAGAGATTAGAGAAAGGTACCCAATGAGGTTTTCAAGCCATGCGTCTGAAGAGGCAAAAAGAGTTGTGCCAAAAGAAGGCCATAGAAGCTTAATCCATCAAGATCAGATTCGGCCAAACCAGAGGCCCAATGTTTTATATGATTAATAAAAACATGGAGAAGAAGAAATTTGTCACCCAAGACACGTTGGCCAGACACCAAGAAAAATCAAACCAACCGATATTTCAAAAAAAAGGCCAAGGTAAGTCTTATACTTGAAAATTTTGTTTATAAATCATCTCCCACTGGGATGAATCACTTGCCTTTGCCCAAGAATGATAAGACAGGTCTTGAGGTCCAGAAAGACACGAACACTACATCCTTGTTAGAATCAAAAGTTGTCGATGATTTATGTCCAAGAAACGAGGAGATTCCAAACCCAAAGAACGAAGAGGCATCAAGCGAACGTAAGTCTTCTAACTCTACAGATTTGAAAGATCAGACATGTTATAGATGTCATAAAAGAGAAAACTTTTCTGTAGTTTATCCAACTAAGCAAGCATTGTTAGAAACATCACTAGATAGGAAAACCGATTTATCTATGAGGAGTGATGGTTTTATTCAATCTGATTTATTGGTTCAAAATTCTTGTGTGAGGCACTTGTATTTGTCATAGGGTGTTGTAACAGTAACTAAGGAGCATAAATTCAAAGGTGGGGAACCACCAGGTTTCACCCTTGTTATGAACCAGAAGATAGTTCAAGACACAATGTAGTCCATGTTGCTTAAAGAAGCAAAACCAGTCATAAAAGTATCCCACCAAGGTAAGTGTCTAACACCACCTTTAGATACTAGTAATGACGTGTGTGTTCTTGATAGAGGGATCACGAATGAAACCCATATGCTTAATGAAGTTCCAAGGAAGAAACCAGACCATAGGCTCAGTCATGAACCACCTTACAAGTGTAAGCCAAAAGTTGAAAAATGTTGTTCAAATGACAAGACTTAAGGTATTTTTCACATTAGACCAAAATTTTATTATTATCTCCATGACAAGATTAATGTACTTGTCTTTTCCAATTGTATGTGCAATAGGTTTAGGAACCAAGGAGGAGTACACTGATCAGAAGAAAGAGACACTAATCATGAAGTTAGACGATTCTGAACCAATGCCATTAAAAGTCAGCCTAAGCAAGGTAACTGTCTCTAATTTTAATCGTCCTTATTACATGATAAAGAAGATGTCATGCACTTGTATTTTCCACAAAGCTTTGATCCAGCAATAAAAACAAGAGAAGGACATCCAAACCGAGGTCAAGATCTGAAAAGAAGGCAGCAAACCAACACAAGTTGTCCAGAGAAGAAAATAATTCTTCAACTTGTGGAAGCTATCAAAGTAAGTCTGGAATTTTCAAATTATGTTTATCAGTGTCCCTAAATGATACAATGCACTTGATGTTTGTCCAGAATGCTGAGATTATTTCAGGTTCCAAAGAAGAAAAATTCTAAGAAATCCCACCGGATGATCTTTTGTTTCTAGTAGAATCAACTCCAAAGATGCTCAAAACCGAGGCATCTAGAAGTGTGAAGTGTAAGCAAGGTGTGAGCATGTCGGTTTTGATGAAGCAAGTTATGGAGTTACACATACTGATTGATGTGTAACACTCCATTGAAGAATTAGTTATGGGACTGATGACGTGGCAGATAATCACAGAGTCTAAGATATTGCTTTGACGTTGAGATATAGAAGATTTGGACCACGATATTTGGGGAATAGAATATTGTTGTTAGGGGTGTATATATCTAAGTTACTTATGGTAGACTTGTATACACACCGATAGGAAGAAGAATCTTGAGCAAGAGGTTTGTTTTTGTCGAGCTAACAAAACGGTGAATAGCTCTTGTCGCAGTCGAGCTGTTCTGTGGTTTTGAGATTAGAAATTGGTCTGTCACTAGTCGTGTGTGACTGAGTCTAATTCGGATTAAACAGATCTAGGAAGATTGTTTACCTGATTTCTAATAAACAAGAAGTTGTTCGTGAGATCTCATTCATGTTCCTTTATTTGGTTGTTCCTGAACTTTCATTTGGTGTCAGAGCTGGAAACCATTTGTGGTATCAATTACTACTGACAGATTGAGATCATGCGGATTTCATGGAAACCATGAAGGAACTTGTGACCGTACAGAAGTCCATCATGCTTGACGGTGGCAACTTTTGTCATTAGAAAGCAAGAATGCGACACATAATCAGAGGAATTGATGAGGATGCCTGGACTGCAGTTGAGGAAGGTTGGTCTCCACCTACAATGATCATGAAAGACAAGACTGTAGCTCCAAAACCTAAAGACAAATGGACTGATCTCGACAAAGCATCCTCTAAATTCAACTCTAAAGCTTTTACTGCCATATTCTCAGCAGTTGACCTGGACCAATTCAAAATTATTCAAGGTTGTGAATCTTCTAAAGAGGCTTGGGATACTCTTATCAATCATTTTGAAGGTAATACCAGTGCGAGAAGAACTCAGATTGATCATCTAACATCTAGGTTTGAGAACCTAAGAATGGGAGATGATGAACCCATTGATGGATTCATATCAAAGATCAGCGAACTAGCTAGCGAAGCTTCGGTACTAGGGAAAAAGTATGAAGAGAAGGATTTGGTGAAGAACCAGCTAAGATGGCTTCCACCTCGTTTCAAAGCTTACAAAGCTGTACTGAACGTTGCGGTTGATACAGATGATAGGAAGTTTGATCAATTATCTGGTATACTCAAGGTTCATGATTTGGAAAAGAAAGATCGACTTTCAAATACTCAGAAGAGCATCGCCTTCACTGCTGAGTCAAAATAAAATGATAGATTTGCAAAGATCGAGGACAATCTGGGATTGATGGCTCGCAACTTTAATAAGTTCGTTAAGCAAATGGAGAAAGGTGGAAGTAGATCAAGAGGACGTTTTCAGAATAATGAATCCTACCGAAGTCAAGCTCAATCTAGACAAGAGTCATCCAAGAACTCAAAGAAGAAAGATCTTCAGTGTCACGAATGCGAGGGCTATGGACATTTCCGGAACGAGTGCCCACTTGCAAAGAGGAAGGAACTGAAATGCATTGAATGCAAAAGGTTTGGACATACACGGTGTGAATGTCCTAACAATCTAAAGAAGGATAAGTCTCTCATGTGCTTCAGCGATACAAATTCTGAAAGCAACAGTGATGAGGAAGAACTCTTGCTGAATTTTGTGGCGTTAGTTGGACAAGCGGATGAACCAAGATCTAACTCGTCTACTAAGTCAGAAGACGGAGAGGATGATGATGATGATCTCAATCAAGACCTTGAAACTGAGTACAAGACTCTGTTTGATAAGTTTGCTGAACTGAGTCATGAGAATCTGCAGTTGCTTAAAGACAAAGCCATGTTGAAGGCTCAAGTTAATATTCTTGAATCGGAACAACCTACTGCTCAGATTTCGGCTCACTCCAATTTGGAAAACGCTGATCAAGAACTTCTCTCCCTCAAGAGGGCATTGGCTGAACAAGAAAGAAATCATAAACAGTTTGAATTCATTTTTCATCAGCTGAGCGAGTTACTGATTGAGGAGAGGGACAAAAGCAAATTACTTGAGAGTCAACTTACTGAAAACTACAAAAGGATAAGAATGCTCAATACATGTACTACAACACTTGGTCATCTTCTCACGTTGGGTCAGTGTCCAAGCACAAATTGGGGCCTAGGTTTTCGTGGGTCTACATCTAAATCTGCTGAAGATGGAGAACAAATTAATTTCGTGAAAGAGGCATCAATAACTCAGGAGTTGCAAGATGTCTAAGGAGAACAAGTCCACTAAGGAGGTTAGTATTAAGACTGGTGATGAAAAGATTAGAAATGGCTGTCATTTATGTGGTAAACGGGGCCATAACGTCAGATTCTGCTATCTCTGCAAACAGAAGTATGAACGAGCTTGGAGACTAAACATATGCTTCATAGAACCATCAGCTTATGATCATGTGTGGGTAGCCAAACGAGATTTGTACCCAAACTACAAAGAGAAACTTCAAGGATTGTCACACTCCAAGGGTCATGTGCTACACACTGAAGAAGAACCACATCTTGTGTGCAATCAGGCTCATATTCAAGAAGAATCAGAACTGATAAGTAATGTTGCTTATACCAGTACTGAAGAGAGCAAACAAGACAATCCTCGTTGGTATTTTGACTGTGGGTGTTCAAGACATATGACTGGCAATCATGACTACATTGAGAAACTTGAACATATCAAAGGTGGAAAAGTCACATTTGGTGATGGAGGACAAGGAAAAATTTGTGGTGTGGGGATTATGGAGAGAGTTGACCTACCTCGACTCATCAATGTTTACTTTGTGGATGGTCTCAAGGCCAATCTTATCAGTGTCACTCAACTCTGTGATGAACGTTTAGATGTTATCTTTAATAGTAAAGAGTGTCGTGCAGTTGACTCAAAAGGAAATCTGGTTATGAGTGGAGTTCGATCAGGTAACAATTGTTATATGTGGAAGCCATCGAATGTGTGCTATTCTGCTAAAGAGTCAAAACTTGATCTTTGGCACAAAAAATGGGTCACATGAATACAAATGGTCTTGCGAGGTTGGTAAATGCTGAAGTGGTTAGAGGAGTCCCTGATCTGGAAAAGCAGACTGACACAGTATGTGGAGCATGTTGTCAAGGCAAACAGGTCAAGGTTCAACACAAGCAGATTACCGAAATCAGGTCTAAACGCATACTAGAGTTGGTTCACATGGATTTAATGGGTCCTATATACCCTGAGAGTATTGCTGGCAAGAGATACATTTTTGTTTTGGTGGATGATTTCTTAAGATATATCTGGGTTGATTTCCTGCGAAATAAATCTGATACTCTGGAAAGCTTTCGAATTTTTGCCTTACGACTCAAACAAGAAAAGGGAGGCATCATTCAAATCAAAAGTGATCATGGTTGTGAGTTCCAAAATGAACAATTTGATCAGTTCTGTCAAAACCAGGGAATTCGACATCAGTATGCTTCTCCTAGAACTCCTCAACAGAATAGAGTAGTAGAACGAAAGAATAGGACCTTGCAATAAATGGCTAGAGCTATGATCTGTGGTAACAATGTACCATCTGGCTTTTGGGCTGAAGCTATCGCGACTGCATGTTATGTTATTAACCGGGTATATGTCAAGCCCAAGACGAAGACAACACCATATCAGATTTTTAGGTAAGACCCCGAATCTTAGCCACATGCATGTTTTTGGTTGTCTTTGTTACATTGTAAATGACAAGGAACATTTGGGTCAGTTTAAGTCATGACTGGTTGCTCAGGGTTACTCACAGATTGAAGGCATTGACTTTGATGAGACATTTGCCCTTGTTTCTCGGCTTGAGTCTATTAGACTTCTATTTGGAATAACTTGTCATCTACGGATTAAGCTATATCAAATGGATGTAAAGGGTGCTTTTCTGAATGGTGTGCTACAGGAAGAAGTTTATGTAACACAACCCAAGGGGTTTAAGGATCCATATCTCCTTGATCACGTTTACAAGCTCAAACGGGCCCTCTATGGCCTAAAACAAGCTCCTCGAGCTTGGTATGAGAGACTGACTGAGTTTCTTATTAAAGCCGGATTTCAGCGAGGTGGAGTTGATAAAACCTTGTTCATTGAAGAAAAGGGTGAGGCTATCTTAATTATTCAAGTATATGTCGATGACATAATATTTGGTGGCACTTCACAAGCAATGGTCGATGAATTTGTTAGAACCATGACGAAAGAGTTTGAGATGAGTATGGTCGGTGAGCTCAATTATTTTCTTGGACTACAAATCAAGCAGACAAAAGATGGAATCACTGTCTCACAAAGCACTTATGCCAAAATCTCGTCAAGTGATTTGGAATGCAAACTAGTAAGGTAGCAAAAACGCCAATGAGTACCACCACCAAACTCTCGCGAGATGATGAAGGAAAATCAGTGGATGAGAATTTATATCGTGCAATAATTGGAACTCTTCTATACCTCACTGCAAGTCAGCCTGATTTGTGTCTAAGTGTTGGTATATGTGCTCGTTATCAGGCTCAGCCAAAGGAGTCTCATCTCAATGCTGTGAAACGTATTATAAAATACGTGAAAGGTACCCTTGACTTTGGCCTACATTACACCTTTGAAACTAACGTGAATCTTTAAGGATTTTGCGATGCCGATTGGGCCGGGTGTTTAGATGACAGGCGTAGTACATCAGGTAGTTGTTTCTTCCTTGGAAACAATCTTGTGTCCTAGCACCGCAAGAAACAAAATTGTGTGTCTCTCTCAACAGCAAAGGCTGAGTACATAGCCTTAGGAAGTTGTTGCACACAGTTACTATGGATGCGTCAGATGCTTGTGGATTATGGTATGATCTCTGACCCTATGTTTGTTCATTGTGATAATATGAGTACTATAAATCTGTCAAAAAACCCTGTTCAGCATTCACGTACCAAACACGTTGACATTCGACACCATTTCGTGAGAGAGTTGGTCGAGATGAGAGATATGATTCTCGAACATGTTTCATCGGAAAAACAACTTGAAGATCTTTATACCAAACCGCTAGATTACAACACTTTCCTTGGTCTCCGGAAGGCCTTGGGTATTGTAAATCTTTGAATGAGTCCTTGTTTCAAGAAAAGAGTCGGTACACGTATATAGAGCAACATGTCCCAGTCACACCAATCCTTAAAACCTTGAACCAACAAGTCCTTCTTTGAGAGTTATCCTTCTTGACTCCTGATGTCACATTCATTTGGTTCACTAGTGAAGGGCACTTATCTTGGACCAGGATGCTGCAACATTTTCGGTTTGAGTCTTGATCACTGCCTGGATTGAACGGAGAAACAAAAAAGAAAATGAGTGTATCAGATGGAGAAGTCAGTGTGTTAAACAGTCAACAAGAGATGTCACACAAATGTTAAAAAAAAAACAAAAAAAGGAAGGCCTAGGTTGATGGACACTCGCTTTGGAGCTGGGTGTTACCCCACTTTGACTCTGACTTCGATCACTGTCCTGACTAGGCAGGAGGGATATGTTTCAATCTCTGGGATAAGCAAAAAAATGTGTGTATGCAATCTAACGAGTAAAAGTGTTAGACACACAAGATGCCTGATTGTGTTTCCAAAACTTACAAATGAGTGTGAAACTGGAGTTAAAGATGGATGAATAGCCTATAAGGATCTTGTTTGTGACAGATACTCGGCTAAGAAATAGCTACAGACTTTGGTTGGGTCATTGATTTCATAAAAAAATTTGGGTGACTTGGTATATGTTGAAAGCAACCGATGTGACTCGATTCTTCAACAAAAAGGAGCATCAACTCGTGCACTTACGAGTATCAGTGGTACATATTAGGTTATTTTTCTGTTGAATCTATGCTCATCATGATCCGGCATTCATCTTCATACTCTCTCGCGCTTATAAGTAGTGTCTCCACTTTTGGTCGAAAATCTGAGACAAGGTGTTTTTCTCTCTATAATATCTCAAAGCACTTGCATTATCACGATTTGGCTTATTCAATTGGGCCCATGTTCTCTTGTTACTAATGGACTTATTGAGATGTGTTAGGGTTATCACCTTGTTTAAAAGGAGGAGGAGTTAACCTTTTATGTTACATCCGAAATTCTCTAGCCGAGAAATCTTGTTCTCTCTCGACATGCAACCCTCGCGAAGAAGTGTTCGTCTGCAACAAGCTATGGAAACTGGCAACTCACTCTCTCATATGTCTTCTGGTCCATCCACCTCTCGCAAACGACAACGACGAATTTCTGCCTGAAATCGAATCACTCTCAAGCTTGTCTGCTGAAGACAACGACAACTTTCTTCCCAAAGAAGCTACATACGAGGCTAGTTGCAAAGTTTCCAAAAGTGTGCCCTTGAGTTTCCGGAGCTGCTTCGACCATCGAAGAAACCGATCTCTGCTCGGTTCAGCTCCAGTGCAGCCACAGAGAGGTACAGAGATTTGAGGCTCCGAAAGTTTGTCACTCAACAAAGTCACTCTCTCACGGAAGATCGACTCTCAGATGTCAGAAAGGTAGTCATTGATTCGGGATTGATCTACACTGTTATTGACTCCGATCCATTTCAGCCAAATATGGTAAGAGAATTCATTGCTAATCTCTTAGATGCTGAGAAACGAGAGATGGTGTTGCAGTCTATGTGAGAGGGTCTCTGGTTGATTTTTCCCCTGAACTAATTAACTCAATGTATAGTCTTTCTGGATGTGAGGAAGATTCTAAGTGGTTGGATGAAAACATTGATCGAGTGTGCGCTTTCCTCATTGATACTCGGATCAACCATTGGGAGAATAAGAGCTCAAAGTATCTCACAGCTGTGAATCAAGTGTTCTACAAGCTAGTTTGTTCTAACTGGATTCCGACTATGAACTACACAACTCTGAATCAGGATCGTCTCAGGTTCATCTACATGATTCATCATCACCAACGGTTTGATTTTGGAAGACTAGTCTACAACCAGATCATGGCAATGGTTGAGAACACGAAAGGAGATAAGTTGCGTAGGATCATTTTTTCCTACTTTGATTCAACAAGTGTCACTCATTCAACGGATTGTTCCTCCTGATTCAAGTGATGAGGATGTCATTGGATTTCCAAAGCCTGTTGTCAAGGATTGGAAAGTAGGACGAGTATCGGGGTGCTGATTCAAGTGCTCCGAATCTAGGAGATGACAATGACAAGGCGATTGCTAGCCTTAAGGCTATTGCTAGCCTTAAGGCTATTAGTATTCGACTGAGGAGTAAGCTGTTTCTTGTGCCTTAGTTTTCTGTCCTTATTTGCTCATGTTGTGTTTTTCTTTAAATGTGCATCTAAGCAGGGGGAGAATATCCACAGCATCAGAGGGAGACTTAGAGGAATGAAGAAAGTGAGGAGGAGAGTCAAACTGAAGAGTTCTATAATTGGTTGTGTGGAGAGTTTAGTGTTTCTGCGTTGGACTTCTTTGTTTCTCTTAGTTGTTATTTGACTCTCAGTGTTGTGCTTTTTGTGTTTAAGGAACTTCATTTTGGATAATTGGTCAATCGTGTCTTAATTGACTGTGTTCCTTTCATATGTGTGGACTGTGTGATTTGAAATCTTTGCAGGTTTCTTAGATTTTCACATTCAGATAAAAAAGGGGAGAATGTAAGCTCAAGGTGTGAGCTTGTCGGATTCGAGGAAGCAAGTTAAGGAGTTACACATATTGATTGATGTGTAACACTCCGTTGAAGAATTAGTTATGGGACTGATGACGTGGCAGATAATCATGGAGTCCAAGATATTGCTTTGACGTTGAGATATAGAAGATTTGGACTAGCACGATATTTAGGGAATATAATATTGTTGTTAGGGATGTATATATCTAAGTTACTTGGGGTAGACTTGTATACACATCGATAGGAAGAAGAAGCTTGAGCAAGAGGTTTGTTCTTGTCAAAATAACAAAACGGCGAATAGCTCTCATCGTAGTCGAGTTTTTCTATGGTTTTGAGATTAGAAATTGGTCTGTCACTAGTCGTGTGTGACTGAGTGTACTTCGGATTAAACAGATATAGGAAGATTGTTTAACAGATTTCTAATAAACAAGAAGTTGTTCTTGAGATCTCATTTGTGTTCCTTTATTTGGTTGTTCCTGAACTTTCATGAAGAACCATCCATTCCAAAAGAGGTGCAATGACCATGTCCAGGGAAGAGGCGTGATCATTTCCTATCTCTTCAAAGAAGAGCCACCATATGCATCATGCATCACCAAACCAAAATCATACCAAGGTAAGACTCTAAACTCTCAAAGGAGAATGAAATCTAACTTGCTCTATCTTGGTGCAGTTTATCTAGTTTTGAGGTAAAAACCTCTACTAAAGGCAGGGAATGATGCGGCCATTTAACCAGTAGCTGAACTGGAGGCCAGCCCAACACCCTACTCAAACAATCAAAACGCCAACCAGGATAAATGTGCACTAAAATGGAATATCTTACAAAAAATAGGGCTTTAATCATGAGGAAAAATTTCATGGATTCTTAACTCAAGAGGGAGTCCAACCCAATTGAAATTGGGCCAAAATTCACGTACCAGGGAGTTATGAATTTTTCTAACAGGAGGTTCCCCAGCCCGTTAATCTGCGAGTAGTCGACTTTAGAAGAGGATTTAAGCCCAATGAAGAAGCGGCCTGAAACAAAGCCGATCATAGGATTAAATATGGATCTCTCAGATTTCCAGAAAGTCCAATATCAGTACCAATGGCCACGAAATTATGAAGTTATGATCTAATCTCCAAAACAGACCAAACAAGTTCTCACTTGCCTAAATTGGAAGCTAACCGGTTCAATCAGCTTCAAACCAGAAATTGGCGACCAGGAGATCAATATATACACTCAGTAAGTCCATCTAACCATCCAGAAAGGGAATTCAGATCCATTCCATGCACCAGCAACCATAGGATCAGGAAGATCCTCATTAACTCCAACTTGCAGTATTGGGAGCTCCTTGCATTCAAACTCTCACAGCTCTTTCCCCTTGAGTTTGTGCACGACATCAAAACTTCCAAGCCATCCAGAAGGTCCAGAAGAAGCTCTCTTATCCCCTTTAACCGTCCAGGATCTAGAAGAATCAAGTTTCTTACTTAGAGCCAAAAATCTCCAAGATTGTCTTCATTAAGCCTCCAACGGCTAGTTTTTCAATCCTTTTGATTTGCTTCCTTGTCTATTTGTTTAGAAAGTTAGGTCCTTTTTTCTCTGAGAATAATATAATCTCCTAGACGTGTGATATAAAGTTATGCAATTTTTATCAAAGTGTTCTTTGTGTAAAATATCGATCTTTAGGATTCAAAGAGAGATTCTTTGTTGTCTTATTGATTTCGTGAGTCTAGTTTGTTTGTGAAAATAAAAAACATTATTAAATAAGTTGAGAAATTCAATCACATCATGCCATCATTCCATCAGATTGAGAGATTCAATCAAATCATCATCCGCAAATCCAGTTCAAGTCCATCCTTTGATCAAGCTGAGAGTGATACACATCCAACAGCTTCATTCCGCCATATATATCATTTTCTCTGTTTATTGTTCTTGTTTTATTCATATCATAAACCTAATCTCATATCATTTCCATTTTTTCTGGGTTACAAGTCATATTCTAGACATATCGACCAATAGATCACTTCCTTGGTTGATCCGATTTGAATTTTCATCAACCGTTTGGACGACCCCCATTTGGGCTGTATCAGTATCCCTTAAACATTTCCCATGCTTCTCCAAAACTCTCAACATTCTTCTGTTGAAACCCGGAGACCTAATTCCTAATCTTGAATTTCCTTGAAGTAGAGAAGATCTTGGTGATGAAAGCTCTCTTACGCTCATCCCATATAGGTATATATCCTCTTGGAAGGTTATTCTCCCATGTATGGTCTTTACCTCCCAAAGAGAATGGAAACAACCTCAGCTTGAAAGCATCTTCAGAGATGCCATTGATCTTCACCGTTCCATAGTACCTTTCAAAGTTATCCAAGTGATCTTGAGGATCCTCCAAAGCAAGACCACGGTATTTGTTGCTCTAGATCATGTTAATCAAACAGGAATTGATTTCAAAATTTTTACTCTTCACAGCTGGTGCTCTTATGCCACTCCTATTCCCAAGAGTACTAGGCTCATCAAAGATACCAATCACTCAGGCTTGGCGTTGTGGATGTTGTGACCTAATGTTTGCAGATCCTTGACCATTGCCTCCTTGAGAAGCTTCTAGAGGAATTCCTTGAGCATTGTGTCTATGAATATCAGCTCCATAAACACCTTCTTGTTCAGGCTGATCCTGATTTTTTTCCATCTCAATCCCAAATCTATCTAAGTGGGCTTTTCTTTCTTCTTCTCTACTCTTCCTTGCCAACTCTCTCTCAAAAGCGTTGATGTCTTCAACTCTTGGAACAAGGTTTGTTGGTCCTCTACTCCTCAAGTTCATGGACCTATCATCCAAAAAATTAGAGAAAGAAAGAGTATTGGTAACCAAATAAAAGAAACAAAAACATAGTCTCAAGAAATGACTAAATCTTATTATCAAAATTAACTTAGATTTGGCAACGGTGCCAAATTCGATAAAGTATTTTATCAAATCCTAAGATCAAAGTAGTACAAAGAGTGTCAATCCAATCCTAAGATATTTAAAAGCAATGATAAGACAAGTAGATGCTTAATCTAAGTGCAATGAAGGTAGTGAAGTGATATGAATCAAGTAAACAAGACACTAAGCAATAAAGCAATAAACTTTCAATCAATAGAGAAAAATGACGCATGGGATTAGGCATTTGACTTTAAGTGACTAAGATCTAATCTAGAGTGGTAAACTTTCAATTAATATGCTTCCTTAAGTCTAGACAACAATACTAAACAAGTTCTCTTCAAGATAAATGTTCATTTGATTTCAATCATCAAACGTCAAATGTCTTTCATTTAATTTAATCATGCTATCATTAAGAGAAAGTCAACTAACTATCTAGTTATCCTAAAATCAAATGTCTTTGGTTAATCAAGGTAGAGAAAAGTTGAGTTGGTTCAAACATTTCATCAAACACCTTCCATGCATGAAACGTCTAGAGCTCTAGTTTAGAGTGATAAAGACTAAACTAGCATTAAGAACACTTAACAAGCAAAAAAAAAGATAAATCTGACACTAAACAACCTAGATCTTCACTTAATCACCATAATCACTTTAATACATGAATCCAAAAGGAGTCTACTCACTAATCTTCATGTTTAACCATAAACCCATGATATATTCAAGACTAATCATGTTAAGAAGAGTAGACTCCAGTAACTCAAGAAAGAAAGATTAGATTACTAAAGATTCAAGCTTTCCTGAAAATATCAATGTGTTTAGAGATAAAACAAAATAAGATCCATGTTTTTTGTCTAAAACTATTTATAGAAGCTTAAACTCGAACTGGGTTAACTCGAAAAACCCGGGTCGACCCAAAAACAAAAGCATAAAAAATTAGCTTGTGTCAACCGTGGACGAGCTCAGTCTGCGGCCGTTGTCTGCGGTTGAACAAGATCCAAACTCGACCACACTGCCTCAAATCCATGGACGGGTCTTGTTCGCGGCCTTGGTCCGCGGTCCGCCCTTGTAAAGACTCGACATCATTACCTTGATTTTGAGGACTCCCTTCACCTGTGGCCATCGTTTGCGGATTCCCACACCAAACTTGAGCTCCTTTGCCCAATTCCGCGGACTGCTCATATCCGTGTCCATCGTCCGTGGATCGTCCACGCCAATCTCGACCTCACTGCCAATTTTTCGCGGTCGAGCATGGTCTGCGGTCTCAACCCCGGCCGACCACATTCCTTGGTTTTGACATTTCATTTGCCCAAAGCTAAACCTTCACTTCTTTTGACCCAAGATGGCTCTAAGCACCTCCAAAAACTCTATAAGGGTACTCCAACACCTAATAAGGATATATGCATAGAATGAAACCTATTGATGTCTAAATGGTCATCTAAATTATCAATATATACACTAAATGATAGTTAAAATATTGCAAATTCATAAGATATCATCGAACGACACCAATTCTATGTCGATCGACACTCGTCGCGTATCAGAGTACAAGAAAAAAGAATTGGTAAGTAAACAGTACAAAAATAAAGCCTACGCTAAACCTATAGAACAAGTTTAATGGCGATCCTTGCTCTCCGGCAACGGCACCAAATTTGATACCACTCAAATTACCCTAAGGAGTGACTTTTACTCTCAAATAAGAGATTCAAGATGTAGTACTTAGGGATCGAATCCATAGAGAGATAGGGCACACAATAGACTCAGTCTTATTATAGTTAAGCTAGGCAAGTTATGATTTTATCAAGTAAACAAGTAAAGTAACCAGAATGATTGATTGATCGATTAGGTTTGTAAACAGTTAAGAGAAATAGCTAGATATAGGGTTTCAGGTAAGTGGATTATAGAGGATAAAAGCTAAGGGATTTTTATCCTAGAAATTGAATGCAAACCGTAAGATATCAAGTAGTGAATCTATATATGATTTAAGTCTTTGTTAACAACTCTCGTTGAGAACTCAGAATAGACCGTCGATCGATGCTCACATAAATCAAGAATTACGACTTAATTCGATATGTTCACTAAAATTACTTGACCGACTCTCATATGTATCTAGCAACCTAGCTCAACATGTACAGGATTTATTCAGCTAACGATCCTACTCTCGCAGTTGTCAATTATCTTAAGATAATGGTTCTAGTTAGCTACTCTAGAATATAGGCAATAAGCACAATACTAATGAAGGATATTTATTACACCCTAGCAGTTCTATTGTTTGGCTAATCCATCAATACAATAGTGAACCCTAAATATAACAAGAAACACTACTCAGACATTATCAAGCAAAACATCATAATGAACTGAACAGAATGCATAAATAGTAAAGGTAAGAATATTGGAGTCCTAAAACCTTCTAAGTATGAGATAATATTGTAAAGTGTATTGTAAAGTGTGTCTTCTGCCTAAACAATGACATGACTATATATATTAAAACTTGTCCAGGGGCAATCTTGTATTTTGTGTTGACTTGGGCTTTAAGTCGGCTTAGGCTTCTGAGTGTTGACTATCGATCGACAGCAAGGATGCTCCGCCAATCTACGCCAATGCTCGACTTTGAATCGTACTTGCTGAATGTGAACAGCTACATGATCTTCTCTCTCTTTGCTCCAGAAAGTCTCATAGTCATCACAATGCTCCAAAACATACCTGGACCTGAAAATACTCTCATACATATCTCAAACACACATAACATACTCTAAATAGGGCCTATAATATGGTCTAAAATAGGTAAATATTAGGACCTATCACATGGGGTGGAGCAAGAGACAAGCTTGTGCTTCTGTCGGTAGCATTGGTAGCATAAGCACCCGAACGTGCATAGATGTGTATATTGTGCTTCTTTCTTAAACAGTTTTTTGCACAGTATTTGATGATCAATTGCAGGTGATGGCAATATGTTGAGTAGATACATATCCATGTGAAGTGCTTCCACCCAGAATTGATGCGGCATTGGCGCTTGTATAAGCAATGTTCGAATTTAGATTGTTTATAGGGCGCATTATAATTTATGCCTGCCCGTTTTATTGTGATTTGTATGAACATGAGAAGCGATAATTTGTTCTGAACCAGTCCATATGCGCCATGAAAGCTTTGTTATCATACTCTCCATAGTTGTCACACTGTAATAATTTGATCGTACAATTGAGGTGAGTCTTCAAATGAGTGGAGAAGTGAAATAATTTAGATAGAGTATCATTTTTTCGATGAAGTGGATAAACCCAAATACATTGAGAAAAATAATCGAGAAAGAGAAGACATTATCTAATTCTGCTAACATTGGGAACCGGGGAATCCATATATCAGAGTAGATTTTATCAAAAGGTTGAGTACCATAGTTATTAACACTGCTTAACACATCTTTGTCAAGTCATCCTTGCTAAAAACGAAGATAAAATACAAGATAAAGATAGATTGCTAGGAGGGTGTAGACATTGGTGACAAAGTGATCCATCCGCCATAGATACAATGACATAACGATTAGTAGAGGAATGATAAGGCTAAACAGAGTATATAGGGTTAGGACTGTTAAATTAGAGAAGCTTGATCTGAGTGAGAAGGTCTTTAACACAAAAATCAAAGAGATCAAATTCTATTGAACATGAACTATCACTCACAAGTTTCGAATATACACAGGATTTTTGATTCTAGAAGGACAAAAGAACATGTATAAGCTGAAAAGAGGGAGAGAGTGAAGAGATAGTTCCCTTAGCAAGTATTTGTCATTGCAGCTGAGTATCTGTTACCAACGGTGATAGTAAGAAGAAAACTGAAATTAGAACCAAAACAAAGGTTACCTGCTTGGGAGGCGTTGTGATTTGTTGCGCTTGAATCCATGTACCATGGTGCATCATTCGGAGCCTGAAGTTCCATTGTTATGGAGCATTGTGGAGATCATATAAGAGTATTGATGTAATACTTGAGAATCGTACCCATAATGATTGGAGATCACACAATAGAATGACGGTTTCAGATTAAGCTAAGCCAATAATGAAAGAAAACAATGAAACAAAGCATTAGATAAATTGGTTGTACGCGATAGAAGAAAACGCTAGATCTAGGGATATATTAATCAAAAGATTCAAAACACATATCAGGGATGCTAAAGTTAGTTCTATAACTTGAATTCTATAGTAAGTTATCCAACTCTCGCATGCGATAAAATATTCAGATGTCTAACTCTAATCAAGTTCCAATTCTCGCTGCAAACTCGGTGAATCAAACAAACAGTAGAAAAGATTCAATAATATTCAATTAAATCCTAGATCAACTCTCATTGAGAATAGGTATCTTATCCATTCATGGTTCGGGTTCCGCTAATTGATTACACTCTTGTGACTCTCAACTTTAAATTCATGGTATCCCTAAACCTAACAGATTGTTTACTCAGACATAATCATAGAAACATAATCAATCAACGAATAAACTGGATAAAATATAAGATAGAATCAATGGAGTTCCAATCGGTCTCTGAAGGATTTCCCTGATCTTCTCTCCAGATCTCTCTAGGGTAAAAGAAAGCATCTATGAAAGATTGTTAGCCTAAACAATGGCTTAAAACTATATATATTAGGTCTAAAGTCGGACAAGGGTAATCTTGTAATATTTTGAAACTTCTGGGCCAGGCTTGATTCTGGAAATAGAGTCGGCTCGTCTACTCGGGTTGGTTCAAGAAGCACCTAGAAGGTGTCGATCAAAACCCTTCCAAAACTCGGCTCTGACTTTTATTTTCTTGAACAAATACGGGTTTCCTCATCTTTAAGCTCCATGATCTCCACAATGCTCCATAACATACCTAAACCTGAAAACACTCTAAATAAAAAAAACTTTAAATCAGACTTATACCATGGTTTACAAGTGTTAAAAACGATGGTATATCAACTCCTACAGACTTATCCTTTTATTGCCCTCAAGCAAAACATAGAATGAACCTTTCGAAGAGGTTTGAAAACATAGGAACTCACCAGCTCTTGAGAACTACCATCACCTCTACAGTGTTGCAAGCCACATCAGATCAGTGCCAACTTTAGAGACACTTCCATGTACTTAGCTTTAGCTTAGCAACCTGACCATCCAGCTATAGCTTATTAGACACCATCTGACATACCCCTCTACTGGCTCATTTCTGCAATAAATGTATAGGCTGTATCGTGGCAGTATCGATCACTAAACACATGAACCCTTACCCCATCAGGTTTCTGAACACACATTTAGACTTCTCTGATCCCTTTCCTCTCTCTTCTCTGGATTTTTTTCTCTTCTTCTTTTTTCTTCTCTTTTTCAGCTCTACAAAGTGTAAGCAAATAATGGGGTCATATGAAACTTTTCTACTCCTCGCTTCCAGCTTTGTGTGATCGTCCCTTCGAATTTAGAATAGTGGGTCAAAGAAAACTTTCTTACCCCTCTGCATCTTAGGAAATCATCTCTATCCTTTTTTTCTATTTTCGATTGAAGAGAGGAGAGAGGGAACCATAAACACATGTTTTTACCTTTCACAATGGTAGGAGGAATCCGATCCAATGTATACCAAGTCCCAAAACAACCATTTGTGTAGATTAAGTTTGGAGGTCAGCTTTGTTCATACATACTCAACAAGCGTGAATGTTACTGGCAGGTGGATCAACTTTGGTGTTTACGTTCAGTACACGTTGCAGTCAGGAAATTAAAGAATGCTGCTAGAGAGTGACTAGGTAGTTTTTCCAAGAAAAAGTTCATCATCCCCAACTGGCTCTATCTTGACTCAATAAAACGACTCAGTGACTCTCAAAACAGAACACAATGTTAGTAACAACCTCCCTTAGACTTAAACAACATTGTTCCTAGTGTTATACAGTCCGAGGTTGGATAATAAATAAATAAAAACCAAATTTTTAAAGATAAGGAAACGAGAGTTGTACCTACTGTCGGAGTTGAGTGTCGATCAACAGTGATAAAGTGTCGCTCGATGCTTAGATGAAGTGGTGTCGACCGATACGGGTACTAAACTTGTATCCATTTTTTAATGAATAAACTCGAAAATTACCTAACAGTGGCTTGCCTCCCACTTAGAGCTTGTTTTTAGTCTTTAGCTTGAGTTCAGGTTCAGTCCAGACAAGAATGATAATTTGCTCCACAAAAAAGTCTCATTATCTCTCTTCCTCATTTTGTTGATGCAGTTGACAAAAGCTCTTGCAGAAGCTTATCATATGTCTCTCAGCTCCGGATCACATAGCACTCTAGCCTTGGTAAAAGGTTGTGGACCTCCTCTGCAGTGTACCTTATACTCACGACTTCCCTCATGACATCACAAAAGAACTAGTGAAAAAATCTGCATCTACCTTCCTTTTATTTTATTTTTTCTTCCTGGCCTTTCCCCAGATTAAGTCTTTTCAGTCTCAGATTGTTCTAAAATATGAAGGGTGTCGACCGACACCAGGGAAGCCTCGATCGATGCTAATGCTGGTTCTGCAGTCTCACAGTTTGAATTAGCTGTATGTGCTGAATTTTCAGACAGCTCAAAGTAGGAAATAAACTCCTCGTCTTTGTCATTCTCCACCAGATCATACAAGACAATTTATGTCAACATTAGTCAGACATATCTTATTCTTCTTTAGATCATAAACTGTCCCCACAGTAGCCATGAAGGATCTTCCAAAACAGAGAAGATTTCCAGCCTGATTTCATTTCCACTACTTGAAAGTCCATATGGCCAATGCATTCCCCTATCTCTACTTATACATTCTCGATTATGCCGGTTGAGTTTGCCTTAGAGTTATCCATGAAGGTGAAACTAGCTTAAGAAAGTTTCACCATTAATCCTAGCAGTTCAGCAGTGTCTTTTGCCATGATTCTGACGACAAATTCAATATCGTAGAGAGCGTATAGGAAATCGTAGCCATGTATACAGTAGGGTATCACGAACTTCTCAGTATCTTGTTTCTTCTTCAGTGTCTTCTTAAGTTTAAGGTTGACTTTTTTAAACATCAGTTTATATGTCTTTTTGCTCTTTCAAAAGAACTTGTCAAGTCTATACAAATGATAGATATTCTCGAAAGACATATCTTTAGAAATGTTTTTAAATTTCTTGTATAATTCATCAAATTCAACTTTGTTATCTTCTCTGCTGAGGTGTGTGGGAACTTAGACCTTCCTAAATTTTACTATTTTCCCATCTTTACTAATAGTCAAATTATTATATTGGATTTGAAGCAATCACTTAGTTGTTAGTTGTGGATTGAAAAGAATTTCAGTTAAATTAAAAACATTAGAAACAGTTATGGTTCATAAAACTAAAAAAATAACAATAAAAATAAAAATTATATATTATTAACAATTTTGATTTTAGAAATTCCGAGGCAAAAATAATAATAAATTATAAAACAGTACATTTGTATTCCTTTACATTATAATTATATTATGTTTATTATTTATCAATTTATTTTGTAGTATTTAATATTTATTCTAGTTCTTATGTTTTTATATATTTTTAATTTTTTTATTCATTTATAGATTATTTAGTATTTAGGTTTAAGTAAATTATTATGATAATATTTGTGATTTTATAGTTCATAAAATAATTTAGTGTCCATCATATATAAATGCAAGCTAATTTATTTTATTTAGGAATATTTTTAATACTAAAAACATAAATTATTCTAAATATACAATTTTTATTTTAAAACATATATCTTAAATTAGTTTTATAACATGTGTAACAGTTATTACATTAAATTAAACGATCAATAAAACCTATTTTATGTTACAAATAGTTAATCCTTCTTTTTTGATTAAAACAAATATTTAATTCTAACTTTCTACTTAGTTGGTGATCTTTTATTTTTGTGATGAGATTTCCAAAGGTCCAACATTGACACCTGACCAATAATTTCTAAAATACAAAACATTTGGAAAAAGAACTATAAAACGAAGAGAACTATAGACTGCAAGGATCTTATTGCGATAGTAGAGGAACCGCAAGTATACTGAGTTTTGCAACTGAATTGGAAGTTATAAAGATGTTGTTGATATGTTTTTCAAACTTTAAGATATGTCACATTCCAAGGGCTCAAAATGGAATTTCAGACGCGCTGGATAAGATTGCACGATCTTTTCATAAAGATCGTTGTTTCGTTGATTGTTCTGTTCCGATCTGGCTTTCCAGATCACCTAAAGTTTGAGTAATAGAATAGTCGTTTGATGTCAAAAAAACATAAATAGGATACAATAATTAAAAAAAAGACATTATGATCTAGAAACTCACCGAGTAAGATTTTTTTTCAAACAGGCGTCCCAATCTTTCTTTAGATTTTTGAAGTAATTATTTGCCAACTCTTTCAGGAAATCATCACTATGTGTAATTTTTGTTTTTTTCTAGAAAAGATTATCTTGAACTTTGAAGTAATTATTTGCCAACTCTTATCAGGAAATCATCACTATGTGTATTTTTGTTTTTTTCTAGAGAAGATTACTTTAAGAAATAGATTATTCTTTCTACATATAATGTAGTATAGTCAATGAAGGGGAAATTACTCAAAATAAATGAATTCCCTTGAGTGATTAGACCAAAATTTACCAATAAAATATTCATTAATGGGGGCATAAATCCCAAAAAAAAAAGAATTAAGAAAATAGTTTCTTAACGGATACAACAGAATTAATGAAAATGAATTAAAAAGACGAAAAAATTATATTTACAATGGATTTACCAGCATAAATTCAATTCAAACGATTTCTATATTTTCATATATTCTAAAATTTCAACACCATAACTTCATTCTTATAATAATCTATAATTGGATCAATATTTCCATTAAAAACCACATAAATGAACCATAATATAAGCCAATAAAATCATAAACTAAATATAAGATAAACTTAACTATAATATTATCTATATAATATGTTAATATTTATTTAATAATTAATTAATTATTCTGATATTAATTGATTATTTCAATATCATAACAAATATATATATATATATATATATATATATATATATTATTATACTAATAACTCATCTTAAAATGATGAAAAATATGACAAATCAGTAAAATCAATTCTCAAATAATATTTATAAAGAATAATAATAATAATAGTTTGTTAATACCCGTTTATTAATTAGTGTTTTCAAAATTAATTTATTATTCATAGATCATAGCAAACATATTGTATATATATTAAGATAGAATTTTAAATAATATTATTATACTAATGACTCATCCCAAATTATGGCGAATATTATAAATCAGCAAAATCATGTCTTAAATTATAATATACTTCACAAAATTATAATAGTATAATAATATATAATAATTCTAATTTTTAGATCTTACCAAGCGATTTTAAAAGGTTCTCGCCATTTCCAACATCAAGCCTTCTCCCTAATTTTCTTTTTTTTTGTTTTACCATTAGCTCGTAATATTTTTTTCATCTTCATTTCGGCAGCGTGCTCTCGTAATTTAACTTTTATCAATAGTTGGTTTTGTATAGGTAAATGCTATGTACTTTCAACATTTGAAACCAAAAACAAGAATAGTTACGGGAAATTATTTAAAGTACCACATTTCTACTATTATCTTTCATGTTTACCTTAATTATTTTTATCTTTATTTTTTAAAAAGAAAAAATACATCCATATAGTTAATTAATGAAAAAATCTTAGGTTCACCCCCTAGGGTGAATCTTTAAATTCACATCACCTATAATTACCAATTAAAGTGCCACATAAATTAATAAATAAAAAATATAAATATTTTTTAGAAAATCAAAATAGCTAAAAAAAATCAATAATTTCTAAAAAATCAAAATCAAACCCTATACCTAAATTCAAACCGTAGACTTTAAACCCAAAAACTAAATTCTAAATCTTAAATCCAAACCCTAGACCCTATACCCTAAAGCCATACCCTAACCCTATATCCTAAACCCGAACCCTAGACCTTAAACTCAAACCGTAGACCCTAAACCCAAACTCTATACCCTAAACTGAAAGGGTTTGGGTTTAAAGTATAGGGTTTGGGTTAGGGTCTAGAGTTTGGGTTTGGGTCTAGGGTTTGAGTTTGGGTTTAGGGTCTAGGGTTTAAAGTTTTGGTTTAGGGTTGAATTTAGGGTCTAGGGTTTGGGTTTAGGGACTAGGATTTGGATTTATGGTATAATGTTAGGGTTTGGGTCTAGGGTATAGGGTTGAGGTATACGATTTGGATTTAAGATTTAGGGTTTAGGTTTATGGTTTAGGATTTGGGTTTAGGATTTGGGTTTAGGGTATACGATTTGAATTAAGATCTAGGGTTTGATTTTAATTTTTTTAGAAATTATTGATTTTTCAACTATTTTGATTTTAAAAAAAAATATTTAATATTTTTTATTCATTAATCTATGTGGCACTTTAATTGGTCATTAGAGGTGAGGTGAATTTAAAAGTTCACCCTAGGGGGTGAAGGTTTAAAGTTGAGGGTGTGATAAAGTTTTAGAATGTGAAATTTAAGATTTTAATTATTATAAGAATTTTTTTATCTTTTAATAAATAAAGTATTTTTAAAAATATTCGTTTAGTAAGGATACATATGAATAATGATATTAATAATGTGATAAACATGAAAATTTCATAATAGTTACTTAGAGGAGAAAAATAAGTACACAATTGCTTTGTGTTATATTTGCTGGATTGATGTTGTTGTTGTTTACTTATTTTTCTACTTTACGATTTATTTTTGTAGGACAATAGTCAATATTCAATAATGCAATTTGTGTTTAATCCTTGGCGTATTCGCTACATAACGAAAAGGTTACTTGCAAAGTACATCGAAATTTCGGTTCAGGTTGCCCATCATCACCTGTCCCGTCGTTTTTCCTGACCAGAGACGAGACGCAATCCCTGGCTTCTACTCTACACACTTTCTCCCACTCTCTAAGCACCAAAAGAAAAACACACCATTATGTGTTAAAACAAATTTCTATTTTCTCTCAGTTGTATATGTTTTGTATAGCTAACTAAATAAGATGGCAATCTCCGGTAACGCCGTGGCATTTCTCCGGCGACGGCTACTCTCAACAACGCTAATCCAAGTCACGGCTCTCGACGGCATCGTGAACGTCAATTCCCTCTTCTCGCTCGCTCTTTTCCTCGGCCTCACAGCAAGCGGAAACACCACCTTCCCGGTTTCCTCCGCCGCGGGAAACCAACATCTTCGCCTATGCATCGCCGCAAAAGGCCCTATATTAGCGGAAAGGCTAGTCTCAAGCCACGTTTACTCTTTCAGCTTCTTTCTCTTCTCCAGCCTCATCGCTATGTCTCTTAAGCAAGCAATCAGGACAACGACCAATGGGAGCGTTGTCGAGGAGGAGGAGGCGCGTGTGTCAAACGCGGGAATGGGTCGCGTGAATTCGGCTGCTTTGAGAGTTGGGATCGTGGCGTCGTGTGCTGGATCTGTTTTGGGATGTGGGTTCTTGACAATGGCTTTAGTGGATCTTGTTCAGGTCAAGCTTGGGCCTTTGGAATGTAAGAAAAGCTTTGACACACTTGCAGCCATTGTTCCTCTTGTTGTGCTTGTTCCTTCTGCACTTCTTTTCTACGTCTTACTTGTTCTCTACGCTTTCATTTATTAACACTTTATTGATATCTAAACACTTCTTGTTAAAGATTTGAGTTTGCTTTTAATTAGATCATTTAGATGGTCAGAGAGAGATAAATCTCCTGAGCTGTGTTACTCTGCCACACCACGCTGAGTTGAAATACACAAATATAAACATTTAACACTACACAGAGAAACACAAATATTCTGTCTACCTTGTCCTCTACGCTTTATCTTTGGATCTCTACATTACTTATTCGCTTAAAAGATTGAGTTTCAGATTCGCTTAACTGCCATTTCATGCAAAACTCGAGTGTTTTTAAATGTACGCAAAACTAGTCTTTGAATTAATATTAGACAGAGAGACTAATAAAGCATCATTAATACAGTTTCTTTCCAGCAAGTCAAACAAAGAAAACATATTTGATCGAAAAAGTTCTATGACTTGAAGATTCTAATAATACAGTGAACCAGCAAAAATAGCAAGATACGGGGAATGTTAGAAGGAAACAAAGAAAGACATGGGGTTGTAACAGATGCCTTTCCACCAGTTTCCTCCGGATGCGTCCAGCGAGTTGTTTCCACTAGCATCATTGTCTTCTTTGCGATGAGCCTTGTTAACCTAATTGATTAATCATTTTTTGTCACGGATATTTACCTTGAAATAATCAAAGGTTAATAAAGTGAACGAGGTGAATATCTGTAATACGGATTTGTCATTAGGAATCACGGTAGAGTAAGTATGGTTACTGGTGGATCCAGAAGAAGAAGATGATCCCACCTTTCCTTTATCTTCCATTACTAATTTGTTTTTTCTAATACTAATCGGTTTTTAGATAAAAGCAGATAAATGTGTAGACAAGATGATGAAGAAACGAGAAGAAGATAGTTTGATGAGGTGTATAGCCACAACAAGATCAGTGGGTATATATGGAGACAATGCTTGTTAGTATGATCACATGACAATTCAAACCAAAATTACTAGTCTTTAGCCTCTTTGAGATTCGGTTTGCTTTTTGGGATTTTTCTAATCAAATTATTCTCGGAACATTGACAACTCTTGTAGAAATAGTTGTACTAAAAGATGTCAAGAAAAAGAATATTTACTACTTCTAAATTGTAAGAACCGAAATCTGCACTGTTAATTTTAGTTAATGGAGGAAAGCAGAGATTCTCGACTTTCCTTGAGGATCCGGATTCTCTACGTAATCACACGAATACGAAAAACCAAGATAACAAAATATCGTATAAAGTTGCGAAGAGATGTTTTATTGATTAAGATGAAAAAGTTTACAGGATTTCACCGAAAAATTGCAAGAAATCAGTCAACAATGGAGAACAATGGAACAAAGCAATAAAAATATTCTAAGCATTGAACTCGCTAGTCTAACCACCTAAGTCCTAAGTTCTCCTAAAGCTAACAGAGATTTCTTAATGCCTATTTTTGGATCTTTTCCTTCAGAGTTTGGGGTCATGTATATATAGTTTTTCAAAGTCGGCCATCTTTCCTTATTCTCTCGAGATTTGAGTATATCTTCATCTTCTATCCTTCTTTATCCTCTCAACTTTCATGTTTATCTTCAGAAACATTATGTTTATCCGATTTTTCCCGTTTTTCTCCACAAAATCGAGTAGACCGTCACTCCAATGTACGTTTTTATGTTGTTGGTCTTATGAACTGGTAAAAATCAATTCCTTTAGTCGAAGATACTATAGTGTTAACTTAACCAGTATCGTTTTGACGTTTAACTTTAACTTTTACAAGAAAACAATATCTTGCTTATTTTCTTCGTAAAATCTCAATGGAAACTCCGACTGCGATAGAACAAAAGACATTTCCATCGATATTCAAAGGACAACATGATGAGAGCCTCATTGGGCAATGAGTGAGCATAATGGCGCCACTGACATGATGAGAGAGAGAGAAATGGCGACATTGACCATCTAGAGAGAGATGCGACATTGACCATCTAAAGGGAGAGTATGACGACATTACCATATAAAGGGAGAGTATGAAGACATTGACCATCTAGAGAGAGAGATGGCGACATTGAAGTGATGAGAGAGGAGTTGGGCAACATTGGAGCCAAGGAGAGATAGTATGGCGACATTGACCATCTAGAGAGAGATGGTGACTTGACCATCTAGAGAGAGAGAGAGAGAGAGAGAGATTGGTGACACTGAAGCCAAGGAGAGAGAGTTAACGACATTGGAGCTAGAGAAAGAGAGATGGCAACATTTAAGCCAAGGAGAGAGAGAGAGAGATAGATGGAAACATTGAAGCCAAGGAGAGAGAGTTTTATATAATTTTGATAATATTACCTAATTTGTGTGATGTTTAAGTAAAACTTCCTTATATAATAGGTATGTAGAATATTAAAAGATTGTCAAACTTAAAAACTCATAAAACTAGGCACACTTGACCAAAGATTTTGAATTGACTCAGTTTATAGTGAAGTTGGAAGGGAGTTGGTCGACTAACTCTTGAGCTGATCGGTCTGCCCCTTCGCATGGTTGACGGTCTCTGCATCGCCTTCAGATTGATATATTATTCGACCATGGTTTGTACTTTCTTGTTGGGACTTTATTCTTTTGGATTTGGACAAGTCCAAACACTGATTTCCTAATAAGAAAATGCCTCTATATTTTGCATCAAGCCCATTAGCTTCTCCTAGTCTAAAACTTCATGGATCATATCGATTAGGCTCAAAACAGCCCAATAAACCAAACTATGATCCTAGGCTTAGCTAGTTCGTGCCATGCTCTATTTCCCTTAACATATATGCTGGTCTGGATTGCATCAGTACCACATTCTTTTGGTACGGTACCCTATTCGGTCAACGTCCTTGCGGTTTGAATCGTGGCTTTTTTCCGAAGCAACATTTTAGTAGCTTCTCATCGTCTTTCCAGTATAACATGCAATTGTCAATAAAGACATCTATCATCTGCGAAGGCAACCCAATACTATAAACCAATTTCAGAATCTCATAATAATAATAATCAGCGGACACGTTGTCTACTGGTAAATACTCTTTAAATAACTCTACCCATGCATCCATGCAATTTTTAGGTAAATTATGATCAATTTTAATATTCATCATCCTAGTTGCTAGCGACAATTTAAAGAGACTTTCTCTACAACTATGTTTATTCGCAGCATCTAACATTTCATATAACCTTTTTTACATCGAAGTTAGGTTCTTCAACATTTCCAATATTATCATCAATTGTTATAGTAGTTTCTAAAAATGCATATATAATCATGTCGTGAACAATATCATGATCTACAATCTTCTCCTCATTTTTGTTGTGCAAATGAATCGATTCTTCACTATTATCCGCATCCTTAAAATAACTATTACTACTACTACTAGCTTCATTCCCATCATAATCCTTTCTATATTGAAACCAAATATAGTATGAAACAATTACAAGGAGAGGCACTTTCACATATTCCAATTACACAAAAGAGCACTTATAGCTTGAGACACACTTTTGACATATAAAATGTCTTATTTACCCTTAACTGAAACAATTAAATTTATTTCATAGTTCTTTATTTGTCTCCATCTCAATATAATTCTCATATTCATACGACTCTTATTATTTGAATCTAGATTATTCTCAAAACTTAGATCTGAGAGATTGATTTAAAATATGAAAATAGAGTTCATTGTCTCTTCACTTTGATGTGACAAAATATCAAACTCAATTTGCTTTTGTCATTCCATCTAAGTTCTATAATCTATCAAAACTTAAAAATTAAACTCACAATCGATTAACAAAAGTGTAATTTCTGTTTCGTAACGCTGAAAAGCCAAGTCTCAAAATTTAACCCAGTTTCAGTGATATTGTCGACAAAACATGTTAGATTTATTTTGCAGATTCTTGAGAAACAATTCAGCCATGATACTGCAACCATAAAAGACAGACCATCCACCAACACTTGTCCATGAGGAACCATCCACAGGCTCTCATCCACGATGGGCCCGTCCACAAGTTATCATCCACGATGTTCCTTACCATAACACAATTTGTTGAACTTCTTTTGCTGGACCTTCACTTATGGCCATCTCCCTCTATGTTTACTCTCTTTATTGTTCACTTGTTCACTCTTTTTTTTGTTCTCACTTGTACACTCTGTTTTATAATTTTCTTTGTTTTTAGGCTATGGATAAGAGCTTAAAGTAGAAAGAGATCTTTCGGTGGTGTGGAGGAGACAATAGATGCAACCGAAGTGGACTTGTGTGGCTGGTGATTGAGTGAAGCTGGCGGAGGTGGTGGTCAAAGACAGTAGGAAAAGCATCCACACGAACAATTAGAAAATTTATACTGTAATAATAGAATATATGGTGGCATGAACATTGATTAAACAACTGATGATAAATTATGTGGACAATGGACTATAAGCACACAAACTATATCCACCTAATGATGTCCACCCATTTTGTGGATATGTTCTTTGTGTAAGTTTCAAGGGATATGTATTCACAATGTTCAAAATCAAAACCATATCACATCATTCATCACACTTTCTTCATATACAGAGTCCACAAATAATATTTTGTATGTTCACCTTACCTATCGACGACTTGTACGTACATAAAGTGTCCATCCACATGTATTTTGGTTTCACCAAAATGTTCACACGATTACATCCATAAATATTAAAACTCACAGACAAAGCAATATCATTATATGGGTCTGGATTGTTTGTTCTCACATCCGTCATGATTCACCAATCCACAACTCTTTCGTCCACAATATTTTTTCACTAATCCACAACTCTTTCGTCCACAACATTTTAATTAATAAAATTTTTTTAAAACATCAAAAAATATATATACATATGGATATCAAAATAAAAAGAAAAAAATCATACATTTAGTTTTGATACCTAGGAAGTGTTGGGGGAAAGAGGGCACTCGGCGCAGTGGAAACTACTAAGTGATCGTGTTCCCCCTGATCTTGTGTGAACCTGTGAGGAAAATACTTCGACGATAGCAGCATATAGTATAAGCAAAAACTAAGTGAGACAGTCACTTTTTACGTGGAAAACCTCCTCGATGTGAGAAGTAATAACCACGGGACCGTAGTCCACTCAAAAATCTACTATATAAATGGGTATGAGTACAACCACGTCCTCTCTGTTCAACAAACTGAACAGAACAGAGACTCTAGCTACAAAGAGCTATCTTCAACACAAGAACAACAACAAGAGAGTAAAACAAAGCTTCAAAACCAGCAGCAACAAAACGACCAATCAAAGAAGATTTCACCGTCGGTTTTACCAAACACTCAAGACAGCACTGCTGAAAAACTGTAACGACCAGCTTCACTAAAATCCAGATAAAAGAAAATTCAACCGTTGAAATCCGAATCCCTTCTGTGAAACTTTAACCCACTAACTGAAGAAGATTCCTACAAAATATCAGCCCGATCAGGATCCCTTTGACGCTCCAAAATATGCCTTTAACAACCTTGACGGACTCTGCCTCCTTCTCTCTTTTTATCTCTTTTGTCTAATCTTTTTTCTTGTGCTTTTTACAAAAATTGGGTTAAGAGACTTTATATAGTGTCTCACTAACCCTAAGGCCCAAAAATAATCTCATGGACTAATATCAATGGCCCATCACCAGGTTTGGTTATCTCCAACCAAACACATTGGATTTCCTCCATCTAGAAGAAACCCAACAAACTCCCCTCCGACTAGGTGGAGGAAACAGCCATACCGGCTATCCCTCGGCATATCTCAAGCTTTTCACTCGGCAAAGATTTTGTCATCATATCAGCTCCATTATCATCCGTATGAACTTTTTTAAGTTCCACTTCCTTAGAAGCAACCACATCACGTATCCAGTGATACCTCCTATGAATGTGTTTCGACTTCTAATGAAATGTGGAATTCTTTCCGAGACAAATGGTGCTTTGACTATCACAAAGCAACACATATTTTTCTTGCTTGAAACCGATCTCTTCATAGAAGTTCTTCATCCACAACAACTCTTTACAAGCTTCAGTTGCAGCAATGAAATCTGCCTCAGTGGTAAATAGTGCAACACATTTTTACAACCTTGACTGCCATGCCACAGCGCCACCCGCAAATGTTACCAAGTAACCCGAAGTAGACTTACTAGAATCAACATCTCCAGACATGTCAGAATCAGTAAAACTGACAAGCAAATGCTTCTTACCCCCAAAAGTAATCTTCAAATCAGAAATTCTTCGGAGATACCTCAAAATCCACTTCACAGCATTCCAATGTTCTTTTCCTGGATTAGAGAGAAACCTGCTGACAACTCCAACAGCGTAGCTAAATCTGGTCTTGTACAGACCATGACATACATCAAACTACCCACTGCAGAAGCATATGGAACTCTCGCATATCTTCCTTCTCTGCATATGTCTTTGGACTCTGTTGACTGCTCAGTCTTAAGTGTGGAGTAAGAGGAGTACACAACACTTTAGACTTGTCCATGTGAAATCGTTTAAGTACCTTTTCAATGTCCTTCTCTTGAGACAAGTGAATCAGCTTCTCACCTCTATCTCGAACAATCCTCATACCAAGAATTTGTTTCGTTGGACCCATATCTTTCATGGCAAAGGACATGCTCAGCTGCTCTTTCAGCTCCTTAATTCTTTTCATGTTCCTGCACACAATCAACATATCATCGACATACAACAACAAGATGATAAAATCATCATCACCAAACACCTTCACAAATACACAATGGTCTGAATCAGTCTCTGCATAACCATGCTCCCCCATAACAGACTTGAACTTCATGTACCACTGCCTCGATGCTTGCTTCAATCCATAAAGGCTTTTATTCAACCGGCAAACCAAATTTTCATTGCCCTTTTTCACACAGCCTTCCGGTTGTTCCATGTAGATCTCTTCCTCTAAATCTCCATGAATGAAAGCAGTTTTCACATCCATATGCTCAACCTTTAGATCAAGACTTGCTGCCAATCCAAGCACAACCCGAGTGGATGACATCTTCACAACAGGAGAAAAGATTTCATCATAATCAATCCCTTTCTTCTGGCTGTAGCCTTTCAGAACCAATCTAGCCTTGTATCGAGGTGGGAAATTGGCATCTTCATGATTAATTATATACACCCATTCATTAAGAAGAGCCTTCTTGCCCTTAGGAAATTCCACCAACTCAAATGTATGATTCTCCTCAAAAGAATTAATCTCCTCATCCATGGCGCCAAACCACATATCCTTGTGTTCATCCTCCAAAGCTTCATCATAGCTTTCAGGCTCTCTCCCATATGTAAGCATCACATACTCACTAGGATCATACCTTGTCGACGGTTTAAGACCTCTCTCGGATCTTCTAACAACAGTAGGTTGGTTCTCAGCAGCTGGTGTCTCACCATGATCGCACCATGATCACCACTGCCATGTTCATGTGCGGGAGCATCTGTACTAGGTGTATCATCTTGAACCTCAACCTCGACCTCACTGTGGACTGATGTAGAAGGAGTAGCCTATGTATCAATCAAACTCTCATAAACCTGAGTTGGATTTCTGGACTTGTCAATGTCCTTAATTGTTTGATCTTCCATGAACACAACATCTCTGCTCCTTGCGAGCTTCTTCTCAACAAGATCATAAAATCTGTACCCGAACTCATCTTGACCAGAACCGATGAACACACACTGCGTTGACTTCATCTCAAGCTTCGACCTCTCATCCTTGGGAATATGAACAAATGCCTTACACCCAAAGATCCTCAAATGACCAAAAGAAACATCTTTACCGGTCTAAATCCTCTCTGGAATATCATGATCCAATGGAGCACTCGGTGACAAATTCAGCACATGAACCACCGTGATCAAAGCTTCTCCCCATAAAGTCATCGATAAGCTTACTGTGAAATCAAACATCTCATCCTCTCAACAATCGCCATGTTCATCCTTTCAGCCAACCCATTCAACTGTGGAGTCTTAGGTGGCGTGAACTGATGTCTTATTCCATGCTCTTTGCAATAACCATCAAATGGTCCAGAATACTCTCAACCATTTTCAATGCGGATACACTTCAGCTTCTTCCCCGTTTGTCTCTCAAACACAAAATGCTTGAAATATCCCAACACCTAATCCTTCGCCCTCATAGGAAATACCCACAACTTTCTTGAATAATCAATAATGAAAGTCACAAAATATGATGCGCCGCCAAGAGATCTTGTCTTCATTGGCCACACACATCTGAATGTACCAAATCCAATACCTCGGGTTTCCTAGAAGGTGCAGAAGACTTGAAAGATACTCTGTGTTGTTTTCTCGCCAAACAATGCGAACACTTCTGCATATGCAAACCAGATATTCCTGGAATCACCTCATTCTTAGACAACATAGACATTCTCCACTCACTCATGTGACCGAGTATTTTATGCCACAACTCCATGGAATTATCATTCTCCACCGCATTAACAACATCTTTGGAGACCTTAGCCTGCATCCAGTAGAAGGATGATGACTTCTCACCTCGAGCCACAATCAAAGAACCACGAGAGAGCTTCCATTTACCACCACCGTGTACACTCTAATAACCCTCATCATCAAGTATTCCCGTCGATATCAGATTCATCCGAATATCCAGAACATGCTTAACATCCTTAACCAACCTAGTCCCAAGACTAGTCTCCAAGAAGATATCGCCAGTGACAACAACCTGAGCCAAACCATCATTCCCCATCTTC
The DNA here is from genome assembly GCA_905132765.1 of Moricandia arvensis. NCBI lineage: Eukaryota > Viridiplantae > Streptophyta > Magnoliopsida > Brassicales > Brassicaceae > Moricandia > Moricandia arvensis. The sequence continues at coordinate 56,608 of CAJHQP010002518.1, forward strand.
ACGGAACCATAATTACCAGGAGTATAGGTAGAAAACAAATCTCGATATGATGTAGCATGAGTAGTAGCTCCACTATCAACCACCTAACTGGTTTCATGGCATGCGACATTAATGGCATCACCCTCAAGAAGAATGAGAAACTGTTCTTCAGTGATGGTCACCCAATCCACCTTTTCTTCTTGATTACCTTGCTGCTTGTTCTTCAACTTCAAGCATTCCTTCTTCATGTGCCCTTTCTTATGACAGAAATAGCACTCCATATTTGCAAATTTATTAGATTTGTTCCTGCTCCTGTTCTTATCCCTCTTGGGCTCTCTATACGAACTTCTCCCCCTTGACTCACTAACAAAGACATCAGAATGCGAACTGCTAGCATTCGACTGTCTTCTTGCTTCCTCATGAACCTTCTCTCTCCTAGACATTATTTGAAAATTTTCTTATATATTTACATCAAAAACATTCTAAGAAAATAAGGTGACATGGACTATTCAAAATTATAACATAGATCCTAACAAAATATGATATGACTTAACACAATTATATGACACAAAATTAAAGTATACAAATTCAAATATAAAATAATAAGTAAATGGAAATTACGATAACTAAAAAATATATGATAAAAATAAGTTTAGTCTTAGATAAAGTTTATAATAAATTTATATATTAAACAATTTAAGAAAAACAAATAAAATATTTATTTATTTATCAGTATTTTATATATTTCAGTGTTTCTAATGAGAAATTATCTATATTTAATAAACTATTAAGAATATATTCCAGTTTTATACTTATATTTTATAATTAAATTGTTCTATATACTGTTTATATATATATTTTTAAAATATAGTATATATATAATGCCATAGGTAAAACATAAGGTACAGTAATATAAATTATCATATGTCACTACAAGAAAAGGTCCCTATTACGAGGGCCATTTCCTTGTCAACTCGTCATAATAGGGCTATTGCGACGAATTAACAAGGAATCATGGTTCGTTGTAAAACGTTCGTCATAATGCACGATTCGTCGTAAATTCTTTCTAACATTTACAACGAAATATATTCGTTGTAATAGAGAAGGGAAAGTTTCTTTGTACTTGCCTAGTAACAATTCATCGTAAATTATTTGCAATGTTTCCTAGTAAATTCTTTGTAATGTTTCCTAGTAAAGTACTCATTAAATGTTTGTACTATTTACGACGAATCTACATGTCATACCTAGTTCAATCCTCGTAATATATTACGACGAATGCACAAGGAATTTCTTGTAAATTAGTTGTAAACATTACAACGACTTTACAAGGTATTCCTTGTAAATTCGTTGTAAACTTTACGAGAATTTTAATTCAAATTTTAATAATACAAAATATATTAATTAAATTAAAAATAAAAATTATTTAAAACTAATTTTAGATATGAAAACTGAATATATAAAAGTTATAAAATAATATTTAAATTTATAATACAAAATTAAAATATTTAAATCTTTGGGAGCTCGACGTTGTCAAAGTTGTTGTTGGAGGTCTCGTTCCCTTCGTAGAATCTCGAGACTCGTCCACATGATTGGAGAAAAGCGCTTGTCAGATGAGATTCCGACGTCTCTCCTCCAATGCTCTTTGTAGAACTGGGTTTCCAACCGCCATGACGTCGAGAAGATCCTCTAGGGATTGCAAACGAACCTGCTAGTCGTCCACCTGAGCCTTCAGCCGAGCATTCTCCTCATCCCGACTAGAGGAGTAAGACGAAGTCGCCTTTGGGACGTCGTTGACGGATCCTATTCCCATCGTTCGCCCCTTCTTTCTTGGAGCCACCTTTTTTAAGAAATATTGTAAAATTAAAAATTAAAAATAAAAGACTTTAATTGAAATTTTAAAATTAAGAAATTTAAAATATATAATTTTTTTTTAAATGTACGTCTTCGAAGATATTTTCCACCTCATGCGTAGACAATTTGACGGGTAATCCATTTGTAGACTGTTGGGTTAGTTGTGTCTCACACTATTCAACCCGAGTAGCCACGTCGCGAAAGAGCTTCTCCGACCGTGGATCTACAAAATCCCTGCTCGCTTTCTGGTGAGTGATATTGAATAGATCAGACATAGATGGCATCACTCCGGTCTTCTTAGCCTACAAAATCATATAAATTGTAAGTTATTAATTTTTTATATAAGATAATAATTAATAATTAAGAAAAATAAAAATAAACATAAAATTAATAAAACTTACAACTCGTAGACGAACTCCACCGTGTGGAGTTTTGCCTGGTTGTATGAAGCATGGGCAAGTTGCCATCCGCATCCTTCGTCCTACGGAAGCATAGCAACTGTTGGGCTTATGGACCGAGCTAGGTAGCTTCCAATAAGCGATGAGGCCATCCCATACGTTCTTCGTGAGCTCGGTGGGTTTCACATCATAGCCCTAGTACTCCCACTTGTCCTTGCAATCTGAGACAGTGTTACAAAGGCGGAGCTTTGCTCTAGCAACAAATTCCGCCTTAAACCTCTCATTGATTGCAAAGGACCAGTGCCACCTTTGCTGAAACAAACAAAAATAAAATTAATTAATAAAAAATGAATAATTAATAATTAAGAAATTAGAAAACTCATACCGCGAAACATTTGAACCACATGGTCCTAATATGCTCAAGAGTCATACTCCAGTTCGGATGGGGCTCGATGAAATAACCTTTGATTGTGTTACCAACGCTTCATCCGACATAGTTATCGACCCCGAAACTGAAACTAATATGAATTTGTTATGAGTATAAAAAATATAATGTAAAAAGTTCAAATTAATAAAATTAAAAACTTACCAATTAATACCCTCGGAGGTATTGGGGTCCAGAATCTTCAGTCCTGCATGTCTAGGCTGAGCAAGAAGATCCTCAACTGTATGTAACGTATGGTGCAAATGGAGGGACAAGCAAATCCGGATGAACTTCGGCTGCTGGTGCAGGATGTGGAGCCGGTGGACGTGCCTCGTATGGAGGTGGCGGTGCGGGCATCAGATGGTGTATCAGGGGTGCATAAGGATGCGGAGGTGCCCAGGAAACTCCATGTGGCTCTGGGACCGCCTCTTGATCAGTAGAAGATGATGGTGCTGATTTAGATGTCCCAACACCGGAAGCAAACATATCTGAATAAGTGGGCGTCTTCTAGGTGCCATCCGAATTTAAAAAATATCTAATCAGGTTCTAAAAAATATCTAATCAGTTTGTAAAAAAGTTATGTTTCTTAATCTAACCACTTAATCTAATCACCTAAACTAAACACCTATTAACTACCTAACTAATTTAAAAAAAAAAAGACATACCTTATATGTTTCAAAAGTAAGTTGGGAGGAATACACGAGGCTTGTCTCGTGACTGATCCTCGGGTATATATATATATATATATATATATATTTTTGAGGTCGTAGTAAATTTGTCGTAACATTACGACGAATGTACCACTCACGTGTTTTCAGTTACGACAAAGTTACCACGCACGTGTTTTCAGTTACGACCAAGTTACCACGCGCGTGTTTTCAATTACGGCGAAATTACTAGGACACATTACGACGAGAGTACCAAGCCCGTGTTTTCTATTACGACGAATTTAGTAGGAATATATCTCAAACCCTGAAAATCAAATCCCTAAACCCCAAATCACTTAACTATATAACTTCATGTCTTTCTTTCACTCTTCATCTCATTTCCTTCATAAACCCTAAAATCTATTTTTTGTGATCACATATAAAATCTAAATTGTTAATTAAATCATTTTTAACCGTAAACTCCAATTATATTATTATTTAAACTCCAATTTAATACTTCAATTAATTATTTAAAACCCGAACTCTAAGTTCTAAAATCCAACCGAATAGCCAAATAACACATCTAACTGAAGTCGTACACATATTTAAATATTGAAAACATTTGTTTACATTCATTCTGAGTCATTCGAGTCTTCATCAACATCAGTACAATGATCATCATCATTTTCACCAAAACTCGTCTTCACCTGCTTCATCCGTCATATCATTGGGAATATCTTCATATTGACGGTTGTTCGGGTCAATGAGTAGAACGTCATCGGTTTGTTGTTCAGGTAGTGCAACCTCAGTGATACACGCTTCTTCTTGCAAAGGTGGTTCTTCTCCAGCAACTATTCGTCCATGAGGAGTAATTTTGATAGCCGCTAACCAAGTTATTCTGGAATCTCTAAGGCGTGGGTATGGAATGAAGCTAACTTGGTCGGCTTGAGAAGCTAAGATGAAAGGCTCGAATTTGTTGTATATTCTTCTAGAATCGACATTGACAACACCAAATTTGTTAATCCGAGTACCTCTGTTCAGAACAGGGTCGAACCAGTCACATTTGAAGATGACGCACTTCAGCTTCAGTAACCCCACAAATTCATTTTCAATAATCTCTTGCAAAATCCCGTAGAAGTTTGTTTCGCATGTCACACACACTTCGTAGTTACTTGTTGCCCGTTGTCTTCCTAATCGTATGCATGAAAGGTAAGACCTCATGTGAATTACATAGGTGATGTGGTCACCTTTGCTACTAAACCTATGACCAAATTGTGAAACCATACCGGGTAGTATGGATCATCATAATCAACCTACAAAAAAAAGCAACAACGTTAGAAATACATATTATACTAAAGTATTTACCATAAAAAGTATTTGAGTCTTTAACCACTTAACAAAGTGTTGATCTTTCCATTTCTCCATCTCAGTTGCGGATATTCCTGGTATTGCTTCTTCAACTTGCGTAACAAACAAACTGCAAAAATACACAATTTCTAAATAACATAAAAACAGTATATAACTTATATATAGACAATATATATTTACCTTTCAAATAAACGCGTCACTGCATCCTCGCAATTGAGCAGAATATAAGTGTGGGCACTATGCTTATCCTCTTCACTAGACAATCAAACTTCTTTCATTTTACCACCAAATCGTCCAATTTGGCAGAAAATGTCAGGAACACCAACAACTGCATATGTTGGGACAACTCCACCATCATCATATCTTCAAGGAACTCTCTTCCTAGTGCGGATTACTGGTACGAAGTAGTATGATATGAAGTATGATGTTTATGTTGTCAAACTCCCAACAATAATTGACCCTTCGACCTTTGCGAATTTTTTTGCTTTTCCTTTCAAATGCTTCATGAAGCGTTTATAAGGATACATCCATCGTAATGAACAGGTCCACGAAGCGATGCTTCGTATGGGAGGTGGACAACTAGATGTTCCATAAAGTCAAAAAATGCAGGAGGAAATATCTTCTCTAGGTTGCAGATTAATATCGGAATGTTCTCATGTAGTTATTGCATGACATCTTCTCTGAACGGGTGTGTGCTCATGTCCCTGAAGAATGCTCCAATGCCTAATAATGACCCCATATCTATCATTATTAATATATTATAACATAAATTATTATTTAATCAAAATATTTTACCTGCAAGTGATTCTTGTACAATCATGACTCTTCATTCCTGACAACTTTTGACCTTGTTCAACACATCTTGAGATCTTTGAAACATAACCATCAGGGAACTTCACTTCTGATACCATCCAGTTGAAGAAAGTCGTCTTTGCTTATGATGACAATCAAAGATGAGAACTGGAATCTTTCCATTGCTCTTGATATGCAACTCAGTTCTCGAGCAAATTTCAGGGAAGTCCAATCTTGACTTTTTGTTGTCCTTTGTTTTTTTTTTCTTGAACATAGTACTATATTAATGATGTTCTAAAAAAAGTTTTCTCTATATGCATTATATTGAGTTTGTGCCGCAAAAATTTTTTTTCCAGTAAGGCAGTTCCCAAAATATACTCTCTTTGTGCCAATCGTGAGCGACCCCATACCCATCAGACATATATATAGGAACATGTCAGTTTCCTCCATGAGGAACAATTTTCAAAGCTCTATAGTAATCAATTTGTTGTTCGATTTGTTCTCCAGTTATATGGAGGAGGAGTGTCTCTAACAACTCTTTTGTGCCTGAACAATATTTGTTTCTTTTGTATGGATGAGTAAGTTAGAAGAAATCGACGATGTCAATCAAACTAACATGTCTTCCTATCATTTTTCAGTTGAAAAGCATATGTCATTCCAAGAAAATATTGACAAGATAACCTTCCATGTGTTGTCCATTCAGACAACATCCCGTAAGCAGGAAAGTCACTTATAGTCCATAGCAGAACTGCTCGCATTGTAAAATTATTTTTCAAGGAACAATCATACGTCCTCTGCTGACCATAAACCCTCCAGCTCTTGTATCAGTGACGGAAGAAAAACATCTAGCAATCATTTTGGATGCTTCAGACCAAGGACTAATATGGTTAAGAAGAGAAATTTTTGTTCCATGCATATCTCCGGTGGCAGGTTGTACGGCGTAAAAATGACTGACCACAAAAAATATTGTCTCCCAGACATTCCAAATGGACTAAATCCATTTGTGCATAACCCAAGATAGACATTCTAAATATTTCTTGCGAAATTTGGGTGTACCGTGTTGAAATGTTTCCACGCTCTTGCATCTGACGGATGAGCGATCTCACCATCCCTCTGGACATGTTCAACATGCCATCTCATCGCTCCAGCAGTCCTCTGAGATTAATATAATCTTTTTAACCTGTCTGTAATTGGTAGGTACCACATCCTTTGGTACAATACCTATTCCTTCCACGTCCTTGTAGTTTGAATTGTGGCTTCTTGAGTAAACAACACTCTTCTAACTTCTCATCATCCCTCCAGTAGATCATGCAGTTTTCGATGCAAACATCTATCATCTCCGAAGACTACCCAAGACTATAAACCAATTTCTGAATCTCATAAAAAGATTCAGTTGACACGTTGTCTTCTGGCAAATACTCTTTAAACAATTCGGCTCATACATCCATACGATTCTCAGATATATTATGATTTGTTTTAATATTTATCATCCTAGCTCCTAAAGACAATTTAGAGAGACCTTCTCTAAAACTAGGGTAGATTGGTGGTTGATTTGCAGCAGCTAACATCTCATAAAACCTTTTTCACATCTAAGTTTGGTTCTTCAACATTTTTACTTTTAGCAACTATTGTTGTAGTGGTTTCACATAAAAATGCATCAATAATCATGTCATTAACCCTATCATGATCTACCTACCATATGTTCCTCCTGATGGTAAATATATTCATTATGCAAATGATATGGTTCTTGACTACTACCAGTATCTGGAAAATTACTATTACTACTACTAGCTTCATTTCCACCATAACCCTCTCCATGTTGAAACCAAATATAGTAATGTGGTGTAAAGCCTATATTTAATAAATGGTTCCATACATTTTTACTACAGGCAAATTTTTAATTCTTCCACTTCCGACATGGACAAAACATCTTACCACTTTCCTTTGTGATCGGCGTACTGCCTACCTGGTACATGAATGTCTCTAGCCCCCTGAGAAATACATCCGTCATTCTACCGTCAGCATCCTTGTGCGTATACATCCAACTTTGTAACTTGTAAATGTTTCTACCATCCGACTTTTTTTTAATTCTTTTCTTTTTTGGCATTTGTGTGATATGTTATGATGAGAATGAACATATATATAGGAATTTTTGAATCTGGTAGGTGAAGATATAACAATGAATTTACAAGGAAAACATTTACTAGGCTTTTACAATTTTCTCATCTATGCTTTACAATGATTTTATAACGAATCTACTTTTATAAAGCACACTATAAACACGTTTTCACCAAACATAACATGCATATTTTTTGTCGTAAGGAACTTGTAACATTACAAGGACTTTACGACGAATAAGAATATTCGTCGTAATGTCCTTGTAAGGTTTCATTGTAACTTTACGACGAAAATTAATTTCTCAAAGTCCTTGTAATGCACTTGTAAATTTACGACGATGTAATTTCCTCGTAAATTTTCGTTGTTAAGGGCACGTTTTCTTGTAGTGTGTAAATAAAATTTCATTATTATAGCATTTATAATATTTTAAAGTCTGCAAATATTTTTTTTTTGCAAAATAATGCGTGCTTCATATTTCTAAAGTTAACTATTTTTACAAAAAAAATATTTCAAATAATATATACTTGCTTTTATAAAATTGTTCTTGAAACTTTTACTTTTTTTTTTAACTTTTTTAAAATTTTTTTAATCGTAAACCCACCCCCACCAATATTCTATCCCTAAAATTTAAACTCTAAGTCTAAATTACTTAACCTTAATAATATAAGCGTTTATTTATCTCTTTAGTGAAATATTTTAGTCATTTTAACTTTTGAGGACAATATTTGGAAGAATTCTAATTTTACCACAAATTTGATACCTTTTCAAAATTTACCATTAAAGGATGATAATTTTCATAAATAATTTATGTTTGTGATCAAAACTAAACTAACTCTCCTAAATTATTTATAAAAGTTTGAGATTTTTTTATAGAAGTTTATAAACTCAATCCCACCTCTAAATTCTAAACAATAGTCATTAAATTAAGATGTAACTGTTATGGTATTTTTGATTGAATATATTTTTAGAAATTAATATTCAGTTTATGGTATTTCAAACAGTTTCTCTTATATTGGTGATAACGCCTTTTTAATATACTTCTAAGGAATTTCTTAATAATCTTATTACCTTTTACTTTTAAATCAAGGAATTGGAGTTTCCAACAAGTTTAGGCCAGACACTTTATTTTTCATTGTTTGCGTTTACATTTGAAATTTACAAATAAAGATTAGAATATTATTAGTTTATAACACGTGAAAAGAAGTGCAACAATTAGGGGAAAAGTATATCTAAATAAGAAATATAGAAAGAGTTCTTAATTAAGAAGTTTGAGCAACCTTTACAAACACATCTTCAAGCGTTGTGTCTGCAAGCCCCCAAGCAACCACCGGGAACATCTTCTTTCCGTTCTCCACCGCCTGAAACACCTCAGCGATCTTTGTCTCTTTTTTTTGCAGCTCAAACTTTTGAGTCCCCGAGGTTCGATATATCTTTTTTGCATTCTTGGAGATGTTACGCACTAGTTTCTCCACTTCTTGCTCGTATTCCTCTGAGGTTGTCATAGTCAATACATAGGAACCTCCATATCTACCCTTCAACTGTCATTAGGTTTTCAGTTAAAACTTTCTTCTCTGGATTTTTTGATGTTTGTCGATAGATCAAGTTCATTTTATGAATATTGGTTGTTAATAAGTAAAACATTTCACCTCCTTAGGATTGCCTATGCATTGCAAACTTCCATTGACAAAAATTCCAAGACGATCACATAAAACCTCAGCTTCTTCCATTGAGTGTGCTGAAACATATAACCAAAGCTAATGGAGAAGACAATAAAAATATATGAGGCAGACGAACAATGGAGATAAGAGGATAGATGACTCTACTGGTGAGTATTATCGCCCCTTTTCGCTTAGCACGTTTCACTACGTCCCATAAACTTTTCCTCGAGGCTGGATCAAGCCCAGTACTTGGCTCATCCATGTAGACCACCTTGACAAAATTTCTCAAAAGATTTAGTTACATCTAAGAAGTTAAAGGACATATAATAGATCTTTAGATATGAAGAGAGGTTTCAAGTTACTTTAGGGTTTCCAATAAGAGAAATGGCGACGCTTAGCCGTCTCTTCATCCCTCCACTGTATCTTCTGACCTGTTTGTCGCCATGTCCTCCATGAAAAAGGTTCACACTGTGAAGTGACTCCTCAACAGCCTAAAATGGAAGAAGACTCTCTGGTTGTTTAATTTTCTGTACACATAAGTCATCCAAATCAAGTGAAAATATAAACTTACTTGTGTTAACACAGAACCTTTGAGATTCTTGAGCCTTCCATAGAAAAGTAGATGCTCCCTTCCACTCAGTTTTTCCCACAGGAGACTGTGGAAAATGAAATGAACTAAGAATCAGTGTAACCTCGAAAAAAAGAAGGTGCACATTATATTTATAGATTACTCGTGTTGCGGACAAACTCCAATTGTTGTATATATCCTATCCATGTCGGTTAAAATGTCAAGACCTTGGACGAATGCTGTTCCAGATGATGGTTTAATGATTCCGGTCATCTACACATAACATTAGTTGCCAAACAGATTGGCTGAACAGGGGAGTTTATTAGACAAAAAAATAAATAAAAATATGAATCTAACAGACCATGTTAATGAAAGAGGTTTTGCCAGCTCCATTAGGACCAAGCATGCCAAAACATTCTCCTTGAGGCAAAGCAAGAGATAATCCTCTTACCGCGAGTTTCGGTGGGTTCCCGTCCTTACCTGAGTATACCTTCTTCAGATTATTGCATAAAACCGTGTAGTTTCCAGTTGATTCAAGTAGATAGTGCTCTACATTCTCCCTCTGTCACCATAACAATCTGAATGTCAGCATTGTCAATATTGAAACCAGACCTTGATCTCTTTGCTGCTTACCTCTTGGCACACATCCGGTCTCTCCATTTCGAAGACAACTTTGGAAATCTGTTTGCTAGAGGAGTGATGTTGTTTCTTCTTTGAAGGGCTTTGCAGGAAGAACAATGGATGTTTACTAGAGTAAGTGATTTGATCAATGTAAAACGCTGAAACAAGAAATAGAAGCCACTCAATGAGCATGATACAAGTCACTTCTTTCATTCCATCCCCAAAATCTCTCCATCTCATTCCGTTAACTCCACGGTAGTCTGCCGCAAACGCAAACTGTGATAACTCATATAGCCCACGGTATAGAGAAAATCCAGGGTATAACTCCATTGCAATGATCCATACTCCTTGAAAAAATCACATGAATCAAATTATAAACCTTGCTTTGATTGGACTACTAGCAAATGTCTGAATGAGGAGTGGTTAGAGAACTTACTTGGGAAAAGAGGATCTTCCAAGAAGAATTGGAAAAGAAATATTCCTAAAAGTCCAGTTCCAAAGACATATATGTATGCTACAACTGAATGATTTTATAACAAACTTGTAAAAACTGTGTTCATCGTTTAACGAATCTTGAATCAAAACCAAGATGATACTGTACCGGTAGCAGTTTTAACATCTGAAAACATTGCTGATGCTAAGAAAGCGACGGTTATTTGAAGATTTATGCTAATCAGGAAGAACACAAGCTGGATACTATAGTCATTAAGGCCGAAGAAGTTTAACCCTGCAAGAGAAGTAAAAGAATCAAGAAGTTCTTGACAAGAACTGAGAACGAACATAGAAAAAGACATATATTAGCAGCAAATTCGATAGAGTTTATGGCATACTTACCAATGGCTGAGCCAAATATTGCGAAGCACATCATGTATATAATCGACAAAAGAACGAAATAGGTGTATGAAACTATCCAGTAAGGAGCATCACCAAGTCCATGCATTTTCATCATGATTCTTAACCCCTGTTGTTTCTCATAGACCAGTGTTGTTAAGATCACCTATATGATCCAGACAAAAAAAAAAAACTTTAATGAAAGCCGAGAGAAGGGATGTTTTTGAGTGTTTCTTAAGACTGACAGGGAATAATAGCATGATGACCCATGTGAAGAAGAGTGGACCGATTAGGGAGGTGATGTCTAGGGTCAATATGGTCTCTGGTTTGGGCATTTCCTTGATATAATCAAAGAGCATCTTTGTCTGAGAACCTTTTAGGAACTCAAGATATGCACTAGATGCCTAGAAAAAATAAATACAACAAATTGTGAACTAAAGATATTGTGAAGTAAATGATAATAACTATATATATGCCTGAGAAAATATGCACCAGATTGACTAAACGAGGAACTCGAATCAGAGCCATAGGCCGAATCACTGTATTGTTCTTGTAGGTAGAGTTGTACCAAACATTAACATTGAGTCTGTTCCTATCTGTGTTCTGGAAATCAAAAGCTACAAAGTGGAAACGTAAGACACAGAACACAACTATCTGAAGAAATATCATTAGTGAGATGAGAGACCTGCAGCATACTCCTTGATCTTCCCTTCTGGATTTCCTTTCCGATAACCTTTGAATAGATCGTTGTTCACATCGAGAGAACTATTCCGCCACAGATTTAGTCCTTTCACACAGTTTATCTCTATACCCAAAGGCAGGCAGACACACAAGACAGAGATCCTCTGTTTTTAAAAGCCTTCTTGAATACATCATCATGATTTCGAGAGGGAATATGGAAACATATGTTATACCTTTGGGGAAAGCAAGAGGTGGCTGGTGAAGTAAGATTGAGAAAGAAGAGTTTGGTGAGCATTGATGTTGGATGTTGTAGATTGGGAGATCTGAAATGAAAGAAGGGTCCATATAATCGGTGTATGCAGGAAAAGATGATGAGCCCTGCATATTTTTAGTATAAAGTTAGAGAACCAAATGAAGAAATTATACAAAATGTATATTAAACAACTTACCAATACATGTTTGGCTAAATCTCCATCAAACTCAGATGAATTGCTATACATGTTCCGCATTAAAACTACAAAACCAAACAATTTATTGAACACATTATAGAAACAAATTACATGCATTTCATTTTCTAAGTTATGGTTTATACTTCCTCCAAGTGACTTATTACTCCCGGTGAAGAGAAAGGTCACAGGTGAAGAATCGCTCAGGTACCGGGTAGTCGCGGCTCGGTATTGAGGAGACGGGATTTGAAGTAATGGAGTCCATTGTGATGGGTTAGGAATGGTGCAAAAGGCTGCTTGATCTGAAGTTGAATACCTTAAGCCACAAGTTTTCTCATTTAGGCAGCCACATTGACCATGGTCTTCTTTGAACTGAGAGTCAAAGAGCATCTGAATAACAACGAGAAGTAGACAGAGGAAGAACGGGATCGTAACGAGACGTACATTGCTCCATATGTTACGTTTCTGCATCAAAGGACAAACAAGGCAACATGTTACTATATCTGCTTAGGCTGTTTAAGTAAATCTTTGAGAAAAACTGAAACCTGGAAAACTAAATTCTTCCTAAGTAAAGCATTGGCTTGAGTCGAGATACTTGCCGGACTTGAATCCGCCATCACTGATAATGTAATTAAAATTTGATGGAGCCGTATAATTTTGTGAAATCTCAAAAATGTTTTCTTGAATGTATGAATATATATGACACCAAGGAAGGAATACAATTGTAGTAGCTTATGATAATTAATATCAAGAAATAAGAAATGACATATATTAACTCTACACGTCACACAAGTGGCATACACGTATTGGACATTGGCGCTGTATTTTCTTGTAAATTATATTTCGTGTAGGTCAAGTAATAGTCTTGCTTGCATCACTCACCAAGAAATATACTCTTTACCAAAACCTATATAAATATGCATATAAATAAGAAGAGTTAAGCTTAATTTCTTGTTCATTGGCACAAGTGAATATCTCAACCACCTCGATTTAAGCTTAGTTTTTTCTTAGGAAGCCATATCAATTCCAAATTTGGTAGTCCATATATGAAATTCGCATTGAGAAGATACGTGATCCCAAGCTGGTCTTCTTAGACGATGCGTTTCATTACTTTCAACATTCCTATCTAAATAATATGTAACAACTTTTTTCTGTTTTTGTCTCTTTACCTAAGGTGTTTTTCTTTTCTTTGTAACACAACTTCCATTAAACTTAACTTCAAGCACTACAAAGGCAAGAGTGAATTAAGCATCCTATGGGAGATAAATCATAAACTACAATGGAAAATAAATTAGATAAGTCTTCATATGAATTTGACAGCGGATTCGATGAAAAGTTTGTCTAAAGAGGATGTTTAGGTCAAAGGACTTAAGGTGGCATTTTAGTAATAAGAGCATAGATGGGAAAAGCCAACATCCAGTACATTCTGTAACTTGAGATCAAATGAATGCCAAATACCCGTTATTTGAAGCTGGAGAGAGGAATGTGAGGCTAGGACTCTCCACTGACGGGTTTAATCCGTTTAACATGAACAATGTTAACTATAGTTCTTGGCATGTTTTGCTAGTGAACTAACATGGAACTTGACAAGTGTATGAAATCATTGCTGATTCCTGGTCCTAACCAACCTGGAAACAATATAAATGTCTACTTAGAACCACTTATATATGATCTAAACCATCTGTGGTAGAAAGGAGAGATAACCTATGATGCATTCAGTCACACTAGATTCACGTTAAGAGCAATGCTTCTCTGGACCATTCAAGATTTTCCTGCATATGGGAATCTTGCATGCTGTAAAGTAAAGGGCAAAATGGGTTGTCCTGTTTGTGGAAAACACACATATAGTATGTGGTCGAGTCATTGCAGGAACCACGTATTCATGTCCCATCGGAAAGGTCTGCCTCCCACACATGCGTATAGAGGAAAGAAAACATGGTTTGATGGTAAAGCTGAGTATGTGACAAAAGGAAGGATTATGAGTGGGCAGAACATAAAGCAATTACTCATAAATTACAAGAATGATTTCGAAAATGTTAAAGTAACTGGAAGGAAGAGAAAGACTAATGAGTCTGTTGGTTCTGAATCCAACACGGATGATGAATTTAGTGAATCAAAAGAAGAGGAAGAAACAGTAGATGAGGAGTTATACATATGAAAGAAGCGGTCAATCTTTTTCAAGTTGCCTAATTGGGAGGTATGTTTCTAATTTAATTTTTTATCCTTTCTCGCAATTGTTTTATTTTAGCTATCTTTGACATTGTTTCCTCTTATATGTGTTTGCTACGTCTAGGATCTCCCGGCGAGACACAATTTAAACGTGATGCACGTGGAAAGAAATGTTGCTGCAAGCCTTGTTGCATTGTGGAAAATCAAAATATGGTTTGAAAGCTCGAAAAGATCTGGAACAGCTTGGCATTAGGAAGGATTTGCATCCTCAACCCCGTGGAAAGAGAACATACCTTCCTCCAGCTCCTTGGTCTTTTTCCAGCAAAGAGAAGAAAGTATTCTGCAAGCATCTATCGGAGTTCAGAGGTCCGGATGGCTACTGCTCAAATATATCAAGGTGTGTTAAGATAGAAGAATCAAAGATATTGGGATTGAAATCACATGATTACCATGTCTTGATGCAACAGCTTTTTCCCGGTTGCAAGTAGAGGTATTAACTGATTGTCTTTTAACTTTGTATGTTAAAGAAGTAGATGTCCTGAATCTGAAGTACAATGTTTCTTTGTCTACAGGTTTATTACCAAACGGTGTTAGGATAGCTATTGGACGTCTATGTGCATTCTTCAATCATCTATGTCAGCAAGTGATTGATAGAGAGACAATTTCAGTAATGGAAACTGAAATTGTGGAAACTCTCTGCATTTTTGAGAGGTTTTTCCCTCCAAGATTTTTGATATAATTGGGCATTTAACAGTTCATCTAGGCAGGGAAGCTAGTTTATGTGGACCAGTACATTTCCATTGGATGTACACATTTGAAAGGTACAAATTCTAACTTATTAGTTGTTATATTATGCAGTCAACAATCATACTTCTAACCTTCATTGAATTTTATCTTACACATGTACATGAAAGTGTAGAAAGACTTTGTAAGAAACCCTGCAAGACCAGAAGGGTGTATTGCTAAAGCGTATCTCGCTGAGGAATGTATGAGATTCTGCAGTCAGTTCTTGAAGAAGACAACAAGTGTTGAGGAGAAATTTGATAGAAATATTGAGTTCGAGTGCAACTATATTCTGGAGGGTCGTCCAATATCCGCAGCTACTTGTTGTGTTCTTTCTAAGAAGGATAAAAACATGGTCCATCTAGCTATTATTCAGAATATGGCAATTGTGGAACCTTTTGTGGAGTAAGTCTATTGTTCTTGTCTAGCCTTGTTTATCTACATCCGAATTCTGCTACATGAAGTTGCTAATAATATGTTGTAATCCACTTGAAGCATGCATCTACAACACCTCCAGGACACTAGTGAAAGATGTAAAAGTGATGCAACATTCTCATGGAGCACTCATACTAAGAATTTTGCGTCTTGGCTAAAATAACTGGCAAGTTCATAATTTAAGCTTCAAGTTTATATAACAAAAGTGTGTAATACATATTTACAGTTAAAATATGTTGTTGTAGATACCTATTACTTTTGACCATCACAAAGAAACACTAAAGTGGTTGGCCTATGGACCTCGTGTTAGCTCAAGGTCTTACACATGTTAAATTGTAAACGGATTGCGGTTTCACACCGATTCAGTGGACATGCAAACTCAGAACAGTGTGGTTCTATATGAGGCAACAACATTGTGTCGAGCTAGTGCAAAAGACATATCTCAGATGGTTGACTTGGTATCATACTATGATAGAGTAGTGGAGATTTTGCTGATTGATTACAATACATTCTACATCCATGTATCCCGCTGTCTATGGGCAATCATCGGTAATGGAGTCAAGGAAGAAGATGGCTTCACACTTGTCAACCTCAACCAAAGCCAACTCTCATATGCTAGAGATCCATACATCCTCGCCTCTCAAGCAAAGCAAGTATTTTATTCAAGAGCAGATGAGACATCAAGTTGGTATGTAGTTATGAGAAGTCCTACAAGGAGATACAGTGAGGATGCTGAAGATGGAAATGCAGATGTTGGTCCACTGCCAGCAATAGTGGCCATGGATGCTGATGACTTGGTTGATGGATCTAGAAATGCCCGACGTGATTGTGAAGAGATATATGGTTGAAAGGAATTTATAAGTTTTGTGGGGAACAATTATTAGTTACAACCTTATTATAAGTTTCTGAGTTGCTTTAATTAAATTGTTGTTTGGTTTCCCTTTGAATGTGTGGTTTCTGAGTCTTGTTTGTTTTTTGCTTTGAATGTGTGTGTTTTGAGTGTCATTTGGTTTTGAACAATGATCACTGAATGAGACTATACAACTCTCTTCTCTGTTTCAGGTGAACTAAAATGGGTAATCATAAGAACAAGCGTGGAAAGACGATAAGGGAGACCAATAAAAAAGTGGAAGAGAAGGAAGAATTGCAGGTGGTCAAGAACAAGCGTGGGAAGAAAGAATTAGAAATAGAAAAAGAAGAAACAATCAAGGAAACCAACGAAGCTGCAGAAATTGAGGAAGAATTGATCAAGGAAACAAACGAAGCTGCATCAATGTAGGAAGATGTGATCAAGGAAACAAACGAAGATGCAGAAATGGAAGAAGAAGAAGTGATCAAGGAAACCAATGACGAAGCAGAAATGGAGGAAACATAACAAAACAAGGATGATGGTCATGTTGTTTCTGACACTAACAAATTGAAGAACCAGACGCAGACAGAGTTGGAAGAGAATGAATTGGAAGAAATGGAGGAAGAAATAACAGAAGAAGAACAAAACAAAGAAGCAAATGAATCAGATTCAGGGAATGAAGAAGAAACTGCAGCTGATGATAATGTGGAAACTCAGAGTGAGACAGCTAATGAAGCAAAGAGTATAAGATGTCGAGGACCAACGAAGATGAAACACATTGCCAAGGATCCAACTGAAAGGGAACATGTTGACTTCATATATTTGGGAGAACCTTGTGGTCCCGAGTCAGTCTTGTTATCCTCATACTTAGGTCCATTAGTACGTGAATATGTTCCTGTAGTTATCGAGAATTGGAAAAAAAGTTAGTGAATATATCAAAACATTTATGTCGAAATATGTTGAGGTAATTGCAATAAACTATTACATCTAATATAAATTGTACTTGTGATTGACTGGACTCAAAATCATGACTACATACGAGGTTTGACTTGGATGAGGAGTTTACAAAGGCTGTGGTGTTTAAGAAAATGAGATGTTTGTGGAGAACATCCAAATCACGATTGGTAAGTTTTGTTAGGCAAGATACAACACATAAAGGCAAGATGGATCTGTGCCCGAAGAATGTATGTCCAACAGATTGGCGTAAATTTGTCAGAGAGAAGACTAGTAACACCTTTAAGGTAATGACTTATTTGATACTTAAGTTATGTGTTTTACTGTCTTGGTAATTTGAATTGTCATATGTTCTCATACTTAGGTTATCAGTGATTCATATAAAGAAAGAAGACAAAAGCAAATTCCTCACATTTGTGGGCGTAAAGGAATGGTTAGATTGAGAGAAGATTTGGTCAAGACTAGTGAAGAACCAGCTCAGGTGTTGAGGCTAAGAGTTTGGGTCAAATCACGTACTAGGAAGGATGGTACGCTTGTCAATGTGAATGCTGCTGAAAAGATTGTAAGTTAATTAATTATGTTTATTCTTATCAGAATGGAATTTACCAATTGGTTTTTCTTATTTGCTTGGTGATAATGGCTTTGTAATGTATTCCAGAGAAAGGCATCATAGATAGAACTTGAGGGTCGTCATGATTCAACATCAACGAATCTAAAGGATGGTGTACTTACTCAGGTCTTGGGACCTGATAATCTTGGCCGGTTGAGGGAAAAGGGTAGAGGTATCAGCATGACCAAATTGACTTGCTTACAAGTCAAGAACAGCTGTATGGCTGCAATGGAAGAAAAACAGAAGAGTTTGCAGAAACAAGTTTACGATTTAGAGCAGACCATTGCTAGAATGAATAATGATGTTAGTCTGCTAATGAAATTACTTTATTTAGACAGTCCAGATAATGCTAATAAACTTCTTTCTCTTATGACAATGACAAGAACCTGATGTAGGTGAAAACTCGCACAACAGGGTATGTAATGACTTCCTCTGGCGTCATCTAACTCAAGATTTCTATTTATAAATTGATTTGTGAATTTTTTTATCTGGTTGTAGAGTGTAAATACTAGATCACTTCCCAAGTGTTATCTGGTTGACTGGTCTCCTTTTGATGACAATGTTGGTGAAGGACGAGTTGTTTCATCTGATCCGAATGAGTTAGTTAATGGGTTTCCTTTAGGGCCAAACGCTGTGAAGGTTTTAGTTGAAACTACATCCAAACCAGAAACATTTTTTGTGGAGACCTACACATAATATTTTCACGATTGTGAATGTTGTTGGAGAAATGATAGCATGGCATGCTGATAAGTGTATTGTTCCAGCAAATTTCAGTCCAGATGACAATGCTCCTAAGGTTAAGATTTTTACTAAGTATATTGGTGTTTCCTTTGCAATGGACTTCCTCTTGGTCCAAATGCAATACAAGTTTATGTGGATGAGGTAGTTAACCCACATGCATTCTTATGGAGACCTACAGTTGGCAAGACAACTATGGAGGGTTATCAGAAATGCTTTTTAGCATGACCTTCAAACAATATTGTGTTTGAATCAATAACACCAACTTCTTCTGATCTGCAAGCATCCAGTTCTAAAGCACTAAGTTCTAAATCTAAGAATCAAAGGTCTCCACTAGGTTTGAGGGATAAGTCTATGAATGGGAAGTCTCAAGTAACTCTAACAGCTCCTGCAATGAAACCGACACTGACTATGAAAGAAAAGTCTCCAACAACTCCAGCACCTCCTCTTCGCAGATCAGAGGTACTTTCTTTTATTAAACAATTTGATTATTTCTTGTTCAAAACAATGATTGGTTATGGATCAGTGGTACTTGCTTGACTTTTGGTTATGTCTTTCTGGTTTTTGTTCTTGTAGCTTAGCAAAATCAAGCCAAATCAAAAAATAAAGTTGCTTGATATATCCGGAAATAAGGTTGTCGTTGCTGAAGGACGTCGGTCATCTAATGCTCCTAACCAGCTTGTCCACTTTGTACTCTTGGGACCTGGTGCTTGTTGAGTCTTCGTCGATGTTGTGACAGTTAAAGATGCTGCTGTGTGGAGGCAAACATCCGAGATAGAGTATATGGACGATGCACTAGGAAGTTGTATAGCTTGGCCATAGGATAAAGTGACTGTGGTGAGATTTCTGTATATTTTTTTTGTTATCTCTGTAGTGTATCATAAGTTGGAAAATATGTTAATAAGCTAAGTGTGTGTTTTCAGGTCTGACCGCGGAAGAAAAGGAACCAAGCATGATTACTTTCTATTTGTCTGTATCAGAACTTGGCTATGTGTTTTGTTAAGACTCTGCTTTTTTTATGTATGACTTGAATATTGTATGCTCTAGAGCTTTAATAGAAACTTACCATCTTTTAAGTTTACATTCTCGGATTAAAATTTACAACAACTCCACAAATAAAGTGTCCAAAATGATATATATATATATATATCAATGCAAAAAAATGGATTGCAGTTTTTAGTAATAATGATTTAGGGGTTATAATTTAGATTAAGGGTTTAAGGATTGGTTTTTGATTTATATTTTAGAGTTTCGTTTTAAGGTATAGGGTAAAGAGTTATTTTAGGTTTTGTTGTTTCCGGTCTCCATTTAGGGTTTTGTTTAAGTTTATGGTGATTGGGTTTAGGGGTTTAAATCCAGTTTTATCGTTTAGGGTATAGTGATTGGGGTATATTAACAAAAGATAACAAAAAACAAGATGACAAGATATACTTTTTCTTTGCAAAGTGATGTAACACTACAAAAAACGTGTATTGATAGCAGAATGTGACAGCAGTGTTTTCTAAAGTGCTATGGAGACTCAAATTTGTGTTTTTGGTTTATGTTAACAGCAGTTAAACACTGCTATTTGGCAAAAATTAGTGAGCGGCAATCAAAAACAACTTATACTGCGAATACTTAGTGAAAAAAAACATAAGCGCCAATGTTATTCCAGTTTTCCCTCTTAACAAAACTCATTCTCTTTAAGTAAGGTTTAGAAAAAAAACCGACAAAAAAGGAATCTGAAAAAAAACAAACACTCTCTCTCTCTCTCTCGAGCATCTCAACTCGATTTGGTTCAAATAGGAACTTGATTTCCCCTTCTCATATCGATTTCGAGGTCTACTCCCTTCTCATCTCTATTTCGATTTTGATCTCCACTTCCTCGCCTCATCTCGCTTTCGGGTTTGATTCTCATTCCGAGTCGGGTTTGATTCTCATCTCGAGTCGGGTTTGATTTTCATCTTGATTGGGGTTTGATTCTTAGAGATTTAGGGTTTGTTTGAAGCTTTGTTTCAGTTTGTGGTTTAATTCAAGCTTTGTTTCAGATTTAAGGTTTGCTGAAATCTTTCATTAAGATTTATATATTTAGGGTTTCCACGTTTTTAAGCTTTGTTACAGTTTTGACTTATTAATTTTAATTTGTTTCAAATTCTTAACAGATTTCTGTTCTCTTCGGGGTCAATCAAGCACCACAAGACATCGTTATCTCATTACCCACAAGACAGGTTGTTTCCTTTGTTCTTTTTTGTTGTTGTAACTAGTTATTACATTACTTTTGTATTGATTGAGCTATATATGTTTGATTCGTGTGGTTTGCTTGTGACTGGAATATGTTTGATTCGTGTACTTTCTGATTTATCTTTAAGTGATGTGCTTTATGCTTAGTTTGACTAGTATTCAGAATTTGTGTTATATATGACTCTTCTTGTTTTTGTAACGACTTTATTAAAGGGAAAATCATACAATGTTGGAGAAAGTGTGGGTTATTTTAAAAGGTATGAAATATATATATATATGTATATATATATATATATGTAAGGTTTCTGTTGAGATTGGAGAGTTGAATAATTTATTTCTTTTCTTTTAACTGTAGACTTGATCCTGCTTATGAAAAGGGTGCTTGGGACTTTGTCCGAACTGTTTCCCCGGGTAAAGAAGTTATTCAGTTGATCATTTGCCCTTGTAAAGACTGTCACAATGTAGATCGTCATTCAGCCATTGATGTAGTTGATTACCTTGTCAGACGGGGAATGAATGAGGATTACAAGCGGCGTAATGACCGGTATCATCATGGAGAATTGAGCTCAGTGGTGGCTGAACAGGGGATGTAAGTAAATAAGATGAATGAAGAGACTGTTGGGTTATATAGAGCTGATGAGACTAAGTATGGTTGTTCTGACTTCTGTGAGATGGAAGAGGTAGAAGATAGGGAAGAAGATGAGTTCTTGGCCAAGATAGCAGATGCTGAAACACCATTAATCCACGTTGTGCAAACCATAGCAAGCTATCTGCCATTGTGTCATTATTTAGATTGAAGACTCAGAATGGCTGGTCTGACAAGAGCTTCGGTGATCTACTGGAGACATTGCCAGAGATGTTACCAGCAGAGAATGTACTTCATTCATCATTGTACGATGTGAAGACATTCTTGAAGACTTTCGATATCGGTCATGAAAAGATTCATGCATGTGTCAAGGATTGCTGCCTATTCATAAGACAGTTGAAGAACCTTGATAATTGTCCGAAATGCAAGGCTTCAAGGTGGAAGATAAACATGCACACTGGTGAAGTAAAGAAAGGTGTCCTGCAAAAAGTATTAAGATACTTTCCAATCATTCTGAGGCTCAAGAGGATGTTTAGGTCTGAGGAAATGGCAGAACACTTAAGGTGGCATTCTAGTAACTGTAGCACCGATGGGAAACTCAGACACCCTGTAGATTTAGTAACATGGAAACAAATGGATGACAAATATCCTTTATCTGCTGCTAAGGAAAGGAAGATTCGGTTGGGACTATCTACGGATGGATTTAATCCTTGCAGCATGCATAACAGTAAGTACAGTTGTTGGCCTGTGTTGTTAGTAAACTATATCTTACCTCCAAAATCTGTTTATGAAGAAGGAGAATATCATGCTAACTTTGCTCATTCCTGGTTCACAACAGCCTAGGAACATCATTGATGTCTATTTAGAGCCCTTAATAGGATCTAAACAAGTTATGAAGCATAGGAGAGGCGACATATGATGTCTTCAGTAAGTCTGTTTTTACTCTTAAGGCAATGCTTCTATGGACGATTAGTGATTTTTCTGCCTATGGAAATCTAGCTGGTTGCAAAGTAAAGGGGGAGATGGGCTGTCCTCTATGCGGAAAAGACACATATAGTATGTGGATGAAATTCTGTAGGAAGCATGTTTATATGTCCCACAGAAAAGATCTCCCACCAACGCATAGGTATCAGGTAAAGAAGACTTGGTTTGAGGGAAAAGCTGAACATGAGAGGAAGTCTAGGATACTGTCGGGTCATGACATATCCAATAATCTGAAAAACTATGCAAACAATTTTGGGAAAGGCAAAGAAACTAGGCTGAAGAGAATGAAGAAAGAGATGTGGAAGATGTTTCCAGTGAATCCGAGGCAGGGGAAGAAAATGAAGTTGACGTTGAGGAGTTGTCTAGATGGAAGAAAAAATCAATTTTTTTTGAACTGCCATATTGGGAGGTATCTGTTTTATTATAAACAGTTTACATTATGCTTTTTGAATATATATCAAGTATGATTTATCTCGTGATTTTATGATTTTAATAGGAACTCTCGGTGAGGCATAACTTGGACGTCATGCATATAGAGAGAAATGTGGCAAATAGCATTGTCTCCACGTTGCTGCATTGTGGGAAATCAAAAGATGCACTCAATACTCGTAAATATCTGGAACATTTCGATATTAGGAAGGATCTGCACCCTAGCTTTAATCGGAAAAGAACGTACCTACCAGCAACACCTTGGTTTTTGTCAAAGATTGAAAAGAAAGTCTTGTGCAAGCGCCTTTTTGATTTCAAAGGACCTGACGGATATTGCTTAAATATATCAAGGGGCGTTTCATTAGAAGATTCCAAGGTATCAGGCCTCAAATCACATGACTATCATGTTCTGATGTAACAATTACTCCCAGTTGCAATTAAATGGTTATTACCAAAAGGCCCTAGATTAGCAATACTACGGATGTGTGCCTTCTTCAATCGCCTTTGTCAGCATGTTATTGATGTTGAGCAGATTTCAGTAATGGATGCTGAAATTGTAGAAACACTCTGCATGTTTGAGAGATTCTTTCTGCCAAGTTTCTTTGACATAATGGTTCATCTGACAATTCATCTAGGAAGGAAAGCTAGACTTTGTGGTCCAGTCCACTTACGTTGGATGTATCCTTTCGAGAGGTCACTCCTATTCACTATCATATTTAGGTGTCTTTTTCAAAGTGAACTAGATATTTTTTAGTGTCTGTAGGTACATGCAAATACTGAAAGAATATGTTAGAAACACCGCAAGGCCAGAAGGATGTATTGCTGAGTCATACCTAGCAGAAGAGTGCATGAGGTTTTGTAGTGAATTTCTTAAAAAGACAACAACTGTGGAGGAGAAATTAGATAGGAATACTGATTATGAGAGCCAGTAAATACTAGAGGGACGTCCAATATCAGCAGCCACTTCAATTAATCTGTCTGAAATGGAGAAGAGAACGGCCCACCTTGCTGTCATTCAGAATACATCTGTCGTGGAGCCTTATATTGAATAAGAATGATATTTTTTCACTTGTCATATAAGAAATGAAAAAGTGCACTGATATATACTATCTTTTTTAGCAGGCACCTACAATATCTACAAGATACCAATGCCCGATGTAGACGTGATGCAACATATTTGTGGAATACATATACTATGAATTTTGCATCTTGGTTAAAAGAAAAGGCAAGTATCCATTTTTGTATGTTTTAAGTTGTTCTGAAAGTGCCTAACTATCTGTAAACCTTAATGCCACATACCTATTTATTCTGAAAGACATGAGGAGACACTAAAATGGCTAGCATATGGACCCCGAAGTTGTGCAAGGTCCTATACAGGCTACATTTTGAATGGACAGCGGTTTCACACACACTTTGTTCATAGGCAAAGCCAAAATAGTGGGGTTTTTTTTATGAAGCAACTGCAATGTGTAGAGCGAGTGCAAAAGATACATCACAAGTTGCGGATTTGGTTACATACTATGGAAGGGTAACATAAATAATCTTGCTCGACTGCAATGTGTTTTATGTCCCTCTTTTTTCGGTGCCAATGGGCAGTCAGAGGTAATGGAGTCAAGGAAGAAGATGGGTACACACTTGTTAACTTGAATCATTCTCAAGTTTCATTTAATAGAGATCCATACATATTAGCTTCTCAGGCCAAACAAGTCTTTATTCTAGAGGGATGATACTTCAAGCTGGTTTGTTGTACTAAGAGGTCCATCAAGGAGATACAGTGAAGAAGAAGAAGAAGAAAAAGAAGAAGGGACAGCAGATATTGGACCGTTTCCATCAACTGGTTATATGGAAGTTGAAATAGATGAAGGTCATAATTCCCGAGCTGATTCTGAAGGCATATATGTGTGATTGCCTTTATTCTATGTTTTCTGAGTCAATTTTGTGTTCTCTACTGTGTGATTGACTTTAAATGTTTTATGTGTCCATTATGTGTAAGCTGTTGTGTAATTGGCTTTTTATGTTTTCTGTGTCCACTTCACGTATGTATTTTAACTTTTCTGTACTAATGAAAATGTTATTTGTTTCAAGTGAATTAATATGCCCCGCACTAGGAGAGAAACAGCAACAGACCTGAACAAAGTCACAAATAAGGTCACAAAGAAGGTAACGAAGAAGGTCACCAAGAAAGCAACCAGTAAGGTGATTAAGAAGCAAGATGATGAGGTGGAATATGTGTGTACAATCTATTGCCCACCACACCATGAAGAGCCTGCACCTACTGAAGCGTCCGAAAGACCTGACGAGAATGCAAATTCTGAAGAGGCTAGCATGGAGGAACAACCTGAAAAAACTGAAGAAACTGAAAAGAGAGAAGAAACAGAAAAGGGAGAAGAAGCTGAAAAGAGAGAAGAAGCTGAAAAGGGAAAAGAAACTGCAATGTGTGATGAGGAGGAAGAGCCTGCAATGTGTGATGAGCAGGAAAAGCAGGACGAGCAAGAAGACGTAGAAGGTGAGTTGGAACTGAATGAAGAGAATGCTCCAGGTCAAGCTAAGCTGCAGAAACATAGAGGACCAACAAAGATGAAGCACATCGCAAAATATCCAACTGCTCGAGAAAGAGTTTAATTTAATGATATGGGAGAACTTATTGATGAAGGATCAGTGAAGATGTCTTCATACCTAGATCCTTTAGTGCGGGAACATGTACCTGTCACATTGGATGATTGGAGGAAAGTCACTGAGGAAGTAAAAACGGTTCCAGGGAAATTGTTCAGGTAACATGTACATCACATTTACATAGCTGATTCAGGTATCTAATATGCATTTATTTGTATGTGACTGTAGGCAAGATTCGAGCTTGACGAAGATTACCAAGTGATTGTTGTGTAGAAGTAGTTGGGATGTTTATGGAGGGCCTCAAAATCAAGACTATCGCAGATAAAGAGTAAAGCTACAAACCAAGAGGGGATGAATTCGAGACCGAAGAATGTTTCACTTGTTGAATGGCGTAAATTTGTGAAGTGCAAAACTAGCTCAGCCTTTACGGTAAAGCTACTTAATGTATTTAGGCTTCTGCATTCAATATCTATTATTCACTATATGTAAGCTAGGTTGTCAGTGAGACATACAAGGAGAGGAGGAACAAAGAAATACCTCACACTTGTAGCCGTAGAGGAATGGTTAGGCTGGCTGAAGATATTGTGCTATTCCTTCCCTTAACTCTTTACTTGATCACTTAAATCTTTCCATTTTAATCGTTTCTGTTTTTTTTTTTTGCATCAGAAACAAGAGTGTGGAGATCCATCTCAAGTTAGTAGGCTAAAGGTGTGGGTCAAGTCACGCACAAAGAGGATGTTACACCAGTCAATACAATAGCAGTTGAGAAGTTTGTAAGTTGTCATGTTTTGGCTTTAAATGGTTTGTCTTCTATATTAGCCTATTAACATGTTTATATGTTGCCAGAAAAAGGTAGCTGAGCTAGTTGGTAGTGATAGTAATTCAAAAAACCCAAGTGTAGATCCGCTTACAGCTCTTTTAGGACCTGATCATCCTGGTCATTTGAGGGAAATTGGTGGAAACATTGGAAAGATGAAGTTAGCTTGTTTTCAAGTGAAAAAAAAAACATTTTATGGCTGAAATGGCAGAGAGGCAATATAAATTGCAGAACAAAGTCTTTGAGTTGGAATCTGAGATTGCTAGAATTAAGAAACATGTTAGCTTTACTCAAACGTAAATATCTTCTAACTGTCTTGAATCTGAAATTTGTTTTTTTTTGTTGGCAACAGGAATCTGAAATAGGGGAAAGTCAACTACTCCAAAGGAAAGGTACGTAATCTATGTTCAATTTTATTAAACTTTTTGCCTTGTATATGACTGATGGATTTTAAATAATATTTTTGTAAGTGTTAACCAAAGAGCAGCAACCTATAATGTGTTATTGGTCTGATTGTCTGGTTTCGCGGTGACAAACTAGTTGATGAGCGGTGAACGGATTAATTGTTCATCTGAAATAGGAGGACTTTCGAAATTGACATCCCCTTTGTAGAGCACTCTTGCCTAGATAAAGGGTATATTGAGGCTGAAAGTGTAGACTGCAATGCAAATCAAACATTATCTTTGAGCACGTGCTCTACTTGCAATTGAAACAGATACTTTTGTGGTGACGGGATAGCACGACACAGAGCTTTATACTTTGGACGCGAGAGATACGAATGGTGCACCTGAGCTCGACCAGTTACAAAATTTGTAATTATGTTCAGGGAACGATTTGTGATACTATGATTTATGTTGCATGCTTAAGCACTAGGAATAGAATCACTCTATTGCCCTCCGTTATAAGGAGGTAAGATAATTCCCAACTTCGTAGTTTAGTCTTCACTTATCTACGTTGGATATCTTTTAGCATAGTCAGCATTAAGGCGTATAAATAGGGATCTCATTCTACACAATGTTTATAATTGTCTTGTAGTACATGTAGTTGGTTCCCAATTTCCACCCTTGGTTCATGTTTGAGCAATCAACATAGCATCATACAATGGGTTGTTATCACCTTTGTGGTCTACTGAGATTGAGAATTTTTCTGTTGCTCGAAGGCCGTTGGGCAGTGTAAAAAACAAAAGTTTGGTGGATCGTCTGGCCTCTTGGAACCAAATGCAGTAAAAAAAATTGTGGATGTGGTTCATGTTCCTG
>CAJHQP010002519.1:0-84380 GCA_905132765.1 Moricandia arvensis
GCCTGTACCTGTTTCTCCGTCGGGCCGTCGGCTAGTCTCTACCCACCAGTAATTTTCGATTTTTTTTAGTTAAATAATAGGACAAATCTCTAAAATAACATCTTCTAAAATTTTTGTCACAAAAATAAACTTCAAAAACAAAAATATCAAATTAGACCTTTTTATTTTTTTTTAAAATTAATATTTTTTATTTAATTTTTTAATTTTAAACTTCACCCCCAAAATCCCACCCCATAACTCTAAACCCTAAGTCTAGATTAGTTAACCCAAAAGATATAAACGTATATTTACCCCCAAAATCTCACCCAAAAAAGTTATTTTGTCATTTTTCCCTTAAAGTTTATTTTTATCATTTTTTTCCTTAAAGTTTATTTTTGTGGCAAAAACTTTTTTAGGTCTATCTTAGGGTATTTCTCTAAATATTAATATCAAGTAGAAAAATGACTAAAATAAATTATGTGTAAATAAATATTTTTATTTTTTAGATTAACTAATTTAATTTAAATTTAGAATTTAAAGTTATAGGGTGGGATTGTGGAGATGAGTCTTAAAACTAAAAGTAAAATAAAAAATTATTAATTTATAAAGTCTACTTTGGTGAAAACTTTTCAAAAAATCTATTTAAAAAAATTGTCCTAACAATTTTTATAAATGTTAATTAGTAACAATTCAATAAATTTAAAATTGTCAATTGATATTTTTAAAATTTTAAAATTTATTATTAAGGTACATAAAAGATTTAAAACACTGATCTTTTAAAAATAAGTAAAAAATGTTAAAACATATATTATTTAAAAATAGAAAGAATATTTGGTATTGAAATATTAAGAATATCTTCGACTTCATTTGTAAATATTAAGATCATTTTTACTAGTTTATTTTATTTTTCTCTAAAACTAAATAACTCTATAATATAGTTTGTTGTTGTTCCAATTATAGTCTATTTTAGAATAAAAAATAGAATGATGAACAATATACAAATTATTCTATATAAAATAAATAAAAAATATTATAGAATGAAAAATAAATGCTATTAAAACATTTTTTATTGGGAAATATAGTGGTGTAGAAATGGTCATGGATCGTCACACAATAAATTACAAGCAGGTCCAAACCCAACCGATCCCATTAACAAAAGGAAACACGTGTTGTTGAAATGATAAATGATTTTTGCATTCGAAACACGTAGCTGTTACGTGGCAGTCAAAGTCTCTGGAACCCAAGAGTAAACCGTGACTTCGCTAGAAAATCGCCAGACAAAGCACCGTCGTCTTCATTCTCCGAATTGATTGAACCGCTTGCGTCTGACCCGGGTCTTTGGCCGGACATCTAAACATGGGTGACCCGCTAAATAATTTTTTTTTTTTAGTTTGAATTTTAAGAAATACTAGATTTTGATCCGCGTTTTAAAAGCGCGAATATATTTTTATTTTAATATATTTATATATATATGAAAGAAAATGAGTTTTATATGTTTGTGTAAATCATTTTTGATATTATTTTATATTTTGTTTTGTTTTTGTTTTTGACAATTTTAATTTTTGTTACCTATACATATTTTTGTTGTTGCATAAAATTTTCACTTGCTCCCATATTTATATATTTTTATTTTATGTTTGATCGTGATCACAGTTATTTTATTTTATTTACTAATTATTGCTAATATTATATTGTTAATTGGGTTTTGTCAATATTGTTTTTAGTTTAAATTGTCAAATTAAATGGACTTCAGAATGTAAATCAAAGTTTATTACCCAATCCAAAGTTATGCTTAAAAGTCCAATTTGCTAATTGCTACCGACAAAAATACATCAGATTTTTATTGTCTTCGAGAAAATACATGTCTGAAGAACCATCGGTTTCTCTCTCTATCAACATGTAAAGTCATCTTGGATTCATCTACTTGATATGAGAAGCCTCTTTATTGATCTGTTCAGGTATTTGGAAATTTCCTATTTCTTCCTTATCTGTAGATATATATAGCTAATCTAAAATCTTTAGCTCGACTATTTTAATTTCATAAATATTTTGCATGTAGTATCAGATGACTCATCATTTGATTCTGATGATCGATCTTACTCAAGTGGGTCCACTACAAGAAAACATCGTGATTCTGAGGGAAAAATTCGTCGGTATGTCGTCGGAATCAAGGAATTCCGTGGATATACCGACGACAACGGTCGTCGGAAATATCTCCTCAGAATTTCACATTTCCTCGGAATTTCCTCAGAAATTTCCGAGGAAATTCCGAGGAACGAATATTCCGTCGGAAATTTCCGAGGAACCGGTTTCGTCGGAAATTTCCGAGGAAAGTAGTGTTCCTCGGAAATTTTTGACGAAACGTGGTCCTCGGAAATTCCTCGGAATTTCCTAAAATATGATTTTCTTAGTAAAATTATAAATTATTTTATTTTTAATTAAAATTCAAAAATATAAAATAAAATTTTAAATTAAAAATATATTAGATAATAGTTAGAGTTGTACAAATAAAAAAAGACATTCAGAGTGTTCGAAAAAAAACTTCGGGAACTGTTCGTTCGGGTACATCCTCCTCATCATTTCCATCATGCGCTCGTTAACCCTTCTCGTTTCCTCCCATCCCTTTTCTTGTTCCGTCATTTTCGCCTCCAACGCAGCTATGCGGTTATCCTTGTCCTGCAGCTGCTCCATAATCATCACAAAAAAATTTCATAAAATATTAAAAATAACTTTATTAATTTTAAAAAAAATTTAAGCCACAAAAAAGGTTTCAGTAATATAAAAAACCTTTTAATAAATAGGAAAATACTTTATTAATTTAAAAAATAGTTTTAAATCACAAAAAAATCAGTAATATATAAAACCTTTTAATAAATAGGAAAAAACTTTATTAATTTAAAAAATATGGTTTTAAATCACAAAAAACCTTTTAATAAATTGGAAAATACTTTATTAATTTTAAAAATAGTTTTAAATCACAAAAAAAAATCAGTAATATAAAAAACCTTTTAATAAATAGGAAAAAACTTTATTAATTTAAAAAATATGGTTTTAAATCACAAAAAACCTTTTACTAAATAGGAAAATACTTTATTAATTTAAAAAATAGTTTTAAATCACAACAAAAATTTCAGTAATATAAAAAACCTTTTAATAAATAGGAACATACTTTATTAATTTAAAAATAGTTTTAAATCACAAAAAAATTATAATTTCCGAAAATTAAAAATTCAGAAAATTAAAATTGATAATTTCTAAAAATTAAAATTTATAAATCAACAACTACAACAACAACAACACAATCAACACAAAAACCAACTAATTCCCCTATTTACCAATCACCCTAACAAAATCACAATCTAAAACATCTAAAATCCTTAAAACTAAGTTCAAATCCTAATCATAACAACTAAGGATGATGGGGATTAAGGACTTACATGATTTGGAATGAAATAGAGGAGATTTGAGGAGGTTTCGCGGCTGAGAATCGAGAGAGAGGGGGGGAGTTTTCGCGGTGGCCGATAGGAAGAGAAGAAAAGAGAAATGAGGAAGAAGAACTCCCTAGGGTTAATAAAACCAAAAATTCCGACGGAAAAGGGGTCCTCGGAATTCCGTCGGAATTTATTAATTTAATTTTCGCGAAAATGTTTGGCGGTTTGAGTTCCCGGGTACTAAAAATTCCGAGAAAATTCCGACGGACATTCCGACGGACATATGTTCCTCGGAATTTCCTCGGAAATTACTGAGGAAATTCCGAGGAAACATTGTTTGAGGTTTCAAAACCTAAACTTTTGATACGGTAAATCATTCATTGAACAATTTGATAGATTGTCAATGGATAACATGACAATAGATGCCTATAAACCATGAATTTAAAGAATTATTAAAACGAGAACACGTATTGTCGTTTCTGTTCATTAAAGTGTATAAGTGTTTATGTTGTAGTTTAAGGATTTCGTTTATACAATCGGAAAAGTGTCTATAATTTGGGTACACACCATTTTTTGAATTCATAATCAATTCAAAACACTAACAAGGTTTATACAAGTCTTATTCAATCCGTAAATCGCTGTTTTCGGTTCCGAAACCCTGTTTCGTCGGAATTTCCTCGGAATTTTCCGAGGAAATTCCGTGGAATTTCCGACGAACGCTTGTTTTCCTCGGAATTTCCTCAGAATTTTCCGAGGAAATTCCGAGGAAATGAAACCCTGATATCAAATCCCTGAAATTCGATTATTACATTGAATTTTTCCGAGAAAATTCTGAGGAATTTTCTGAGGACATTCCGAGGAAATTCCGACGGCAACGGCTAGTTCCTCGGAATTTAGTCAAATCCCCAACGGCTATCTAACGGCTATAATATATCCTCAGATTTTCCTCGGTTTTTTTCGAGGAACACACGTTCCTCGGAATGTCCTCAGAATTTTCCGACGGATCTACACTTCCTCGGAATTTTGTCGGTATATTCCGAGGAAATTCCGAGGAACCACGAAATTTTTGGTTCCTCGGAATTTCCTCAAAATTTCCTCGGAATATCCCTCGGAATTTCCCTCAGTATATTGATGTTTTCTTGTAGTAGTCTTTGATTAGCTATCTTAAGAATTTATGAAGAAGTTTTTTTTCAATTGGTTCAAAGCATCAAGAAAGAGGAAAGAAGTAAGTTCCTTACAATATTTCATATATTTCTGTTTTTTTTATCTTAGTATTCCACTTTATGTTGACCCTCAGATTTGAAACGATGTAACTTTGTATCTTCACAATCGATTTAAACTCGGGTCAAATAATAAAATCTGAAACGTCAGAGAGAATCAAGGATTTCAAAGACATAAATTACATATACTGAAAGAGAAGGTATACATGTTCATTTTTTTATAGAAGTTAATATATTATATATGTGTATGTTGGTTTGTTCAAAGTGAAAGTTAGTTTGACTTTCGTTTAACAAAAGTTCTTTGTTTGCAGATTCAAACATCAGTTAGGCTTTACATTTAACATAATAACCGAGTCCCTAAATTTGAAAAAATCATATCTTTGACAACTATGAAGGTGATGTTCTTTACATTTAACACTCTTAAATTTTTATGATCTCTTTTATTATAAAACTTGCCGTATTTTGATGTAAGCTTGACTTGGGCTAATGATATTTGGTTTACTATATAAAATTTGTGGTTACTTATAGTGATATCTTATCAAATGTCTTATATTTTGCAGAATGATGATCCGTTCATTTGTAAGAAAAGAACACAACCTATTAAAATACACAGATAAGTATCTGATAAAGCAATATAAAATTTTGTTTATCATAAAAAACATTCAAGTACGTACACGTTTTGCTTTGTTCTGATGTTAATTTTTTAATGTTTAGTAGGTAAATGCTATGTAAATAGCAGGGATAATTCTTTGAGTACGTCAACAAATGGCGAGAACATTCTGTAATCACATAATCTGTAAGTATCAAACTTCCATCTTATTAAAGTATTAGAATTTAGTATCTATTAATATATCTCATTTTAGAGTATGTAATTAGCTAGATTAAGACCACTGTCTAGGTAAATTAAGGATATTATTCATTGTTTTTTCTTTTGGCTATAATCGGATTTTTGGTGGATCTTCATCTTCAATTTTTTTGGTGGATCTGTATCTATCAAAATTGATTAAGCCCAATGAAAGTGGATAATTTAAGCCCAAAAAATTATCAAATTGCCATTAATGAATCTGTAATTGCCAGACAAATAGTAATGACATAATTGGAAAAATTTAAAATTTCATTAAGTCTATAATTTTGGAATGATCATGTTTTAATGGCATTGATTCAATAACTAAAAATCTGATAAAATTTGCTAAAAATCTTTAAATATGGTGATCCGACTACCAATTGAATCAATGAATAAATTTTATTTAATTTATTAAATATATTTTGTATTCTAAATAAAAAGTTAAGATCTTACTTTTAAATTTTAGTTTATTTGTAAAATTATCGTTTTTCTTTCTACACATATACTTTATATTTCTTTCAACTTTTTTAAAAAAATTTCCCCTAATTTTGTGTATCGTGAATAGTTATAGCATTTTAGGTTTGAACTTCTATCATATAAATTATCTTTTCATTTTTAGTGAATCATATATTTTTCTTGTTTTCTTGTTCAATTTTGTAAGACCATATATCATATCAACTAAACTATTTTATTGTGATATTTAAATTTTGATGAGCATTACCTTTATGTTTTCTGAAGAAGATATAGTAAACAATGATAGATGGATAAGCTAACAGAAGAAAGAAGAGGACCCTAACTCCTTGATTTCTCTCTCCAAAGGCGACATCTAAGATGTTTAAAGCTTGCTCCGGCGGCGGACACCGGTTTTGTCGCTGGATGCGTTTCTTCCCTTTTTCCTCCTTTTATCTTTGCTTTCATCTTCTTCTTTTCTCGGCGTCGATATGTTTAAAGCTGTGTCGGTGGCTTTCTCACCGGAAATCTAGCCTTGCTCCGGGGGGGGTCTAGTTCTGGTGCTCGAGAGTCCCTGTTGGAGTGGCAACGAGGCGTTTTGTGACTGTTTGCGGAGGCGAGTCGGCTTTTAGGGTTGCATCTCCCACTAATAAAAACATTCAAAATAGCCACTACCCGTTAGTGGCTATATCGACGAAATCCGTGACTATACAAAAATTGCCACAATTTTTTGAAAATAAAATGAGTGGCTATAGAGTCGTGGATAAAACAATGTGTGGCTAGATCGTGGCTTGTTAGCCACTGTTTACTCACATAAATTCTGTGGTTATATTAGCCACATGTTTACCACTGTTTATCGGAGCTATTTATACCCACGATTTAGCTACTATAATTCTATGGCTATTATGAAAAAAACTAAAAAAAAAGCTTTTAAATTTTATTTATAAAAAAAATATTTGATATACATTGCACAAATACATATATAAATACACAAATATATAAATACAAATACACAAAAAATAATAATTAAATCCTAAACCTAATCCGCCGCCATCCTCCTCGTCCTCCTCCAGTCGCCGCCATCCTCCTCGTCCTCCTCCGGTCGCCGCCATCCTCCTCGTCCTCCTCTGGTCGCCGCTGGACTTGGTCGCCGTCTTCATCGTCTTCTCACAGAAACCTCCTCCACTACAACTTCTTCCAGATCTACCGGAACTCTGTCTCCTCCCTGAATCCTCCGTCACCCTTCTCCATTCATCTCGTTTCCTTGCTCCATCTCAAAGCCCGTTTCGTCTCTCTTGAAATCCGATGCCTCGCCTTGCCTCCTCTGTCGCACCATCACCTCCACCTCGCCTCCTCCAACCCTGAACACACACAAAATCAGTTCAAAACAGAGTGATAGATGGAGAGAGAGAGTGAGAGAAAGAGAGATTGAGAGGGGTCAAACCATGGTGGTGGTGGGACGGCGAGCGTGCCGTCATACGTCTCGAATCAGACTCAAGCAGTAAAGAAAGTGGTAATCAGAGAATGGGGAAGATGATGAAGCACATCGGAGAACAAATATATATCTGGATTTAAAGCTTAAGACTTAGATAATAAGATTGAAAAGATTAGAATTACAGTTTTGTATTTAGGTTTAAGTTTAGGGTTTAAAGTTAGGGTTCAAGGTTTAAGTTTAGGGTTTAAAGTTAGGGTTCAAGGTTAGAGTTTAGGGTATGAAATTAGGGTTTTGTATACAACCACGAAAAAATAGTGGCTATACCTTGGTTAAGACCCTAGCCACAGATTTTCAGTGACTAAATTGTGGTTGTAGTAGCCACGAAAAATTAATGGCTGTATCGTGGTTCGGTTTACCATGGTTTAACCACGAATTTGACAAAATCATGGTTTTTTGCGTTCGTGTCTTTATGGTAGCTTTTTAGTGGCATTTTTTAATAGCCACGGAATTTCGGTGGTCAGTTAGTGGCTATTTCGATTGTTTTTACTAGTGTCCGCCAGATCTGGTTTTGGATTTGTAGATCTGGTTGGTTTCCTAGGTGGTTTCGGCGCGTGAAGGCTAGGATGGTTTCTACCCTTCGTTCTTCATTGTTTCTCTTGCAGAGGTGTTTCCGTTGTGGGGGGGGAAGAGCGACGACCGGTCTGTGAGTCAGGACTCGGTGTCTTGTCTCGCCTCTGGACTGTGTTTGTCTTTCAAAGGAGACGACAACTTTTCTCTGTCGGCGTGTGCTCAGGCTCAACAGAGGTCGTGTGGCTGCGGTTGGTCTGAGGGTCTTGTGTGTGCAGCTTAAGGGTTGGGATCTCCTCTGTCGTCTATGGCAGAGCTATTATCTTCTCCAGCGGTTGCTTTTATTTTGACCATCCTATTCATGTTCTAGTTCAAGGCAGAGCTCATGCCATTTCGCGGATGGCTAAGGAGCTTCTCAGGTTCGCTTCATTTGCTTCCCCTTGTGTCTCCAGCGAAGTGAAGTCCTGAAGCGCATAGAAGACTGAATGGGGTTCTCCCATTCAGACTAGGGCGGCGTTTGTAAATCGTGCTCGAGTAAGCCGGTTGCTTTCGTCGAGGAGACCTGGCTGCGAGTTGACCATCCCAGTGTCAAGATGCCTCCTTGGGTGTTTTGGCAGGTTAATTCACATCCTTTTTGCAGGACCTGATAACCTTGTTGCTAGGAATGTTGTTACCGCAACCTGTCTTTGTCGTGGGATGACAATCGCTAGTGTTCTCATCGGGATCTTGGCGGTTACTCATTCCCTGTCGGGGTTTGGTGAGTACGGAGGCTTTCGTCAGGTTGGCTTTCTCCCTCTCTCCATTACCTTCGGTGTCTAGAGCGTAATGTCAATGAAGATTGTCAGCTTGAAGAGATCGTCATGAACTAGCTACTCCGATGATGTTACGAAAGAGTCACCGGCAACCGAGGCAACAAGGTGAACGCCACGTTTATGTGATCAACAGTAGAGAACAGGGATTGATTTTCTAAGGATGACAAAGCGATTTAGCGGAATGTGCCGGTGTGGTGGTTGAGCGAAGCTAGATTTGCTAAGCTTTGAATTAAATTGTTTTTGTTCGATTTAAGCTTGTAATCGTCATTTGAATTCCCGATCTTTGGATAGATTAATAAAAAAAATATTAAGTTAAAAAAACAAACAATGATAGATGTGTAAAACTTATGAGATTAAGTTTTGCTATGTTTTGCTATATGTCTCAACTCCTAATTTTTTAAAAAATGTTGTTCAATAATTTAAATTATTTTTAGATATTTTATGTGTGAAATAAAAATAAAAATAAAGAAACCAATTTTTTAATATTTTCTATTTACTTGAGAAATATGAAATTTCTTCTATATTTTTAATAGATAATATATAATTATATGTTAAAATTAATTAATCTATTTATATGTTGTTTATTCACAGTCAACCCAATAACCCAATAATCTCGAAATTTATCCAATTTAATATTTGGGTTGGGTTTAAGAACATAACCAAAAATCCTAACCTCATGTACTTTTGCTGAGTGCTCTAATCTCTATCAAACGGCTCACTTAAACTCTTTTAGTTTTTCTTGAACATATACTCAATACTTCCATTGGTTCAGATATATTCTTTTCTTTTCTTCAATGTTGTTTCATCACTCCAAATGACAATTTTCTTTGTTTTTCTTTCTTTTTGAATACCAAAAGTTTAGATTTTCAAAGTTCGTAGTCTTCTCAGACCGAAAACCACAACATGTAATATTAATTTCATTACCATCATTTGAACTACGCTATCTTACAGAATGGCCAAGGATCTTTTTTAGTTAAACTAATGACATCTATTTTTTTTTCACTGCAAACTAGCTCCTTAACTATCTCAATCTTTTTGAGCGTGCAAGTTTTCATAAATTCACCAATGCATGGTATAATATGAGGTTAATATCTCTAGATGTCAGATTCATCAAAGTCGTGATCTTATCAGAGCCTAGTTAATTAAAAATAGAATCCACGAAATACACGAGATGTATATACACATCATGAATTAGATATTATTATCATTCGGTTCAGGTACAACAACCATAACTCAAAGCTCAAAGAAAAAAAATAACAACCAAGTGACCAACCATAACTCCATAAGTGTATTAACTAAGTGAGTTTTTCTAAAAAATTGTCTATAAATAAATATTAATATTTGGTACCTGCTCTGAAACGAGACAAAATGTCACCTAACACGTTACTAATACATTAATACTATGATAGTGTCAGGCATCTACCGGTCCTTTATTATATGCAAGGCTCTTCAGAATCGTCAATCATTAAAAATGGTGATCTTGTTCTGTTTCTTCTTGGTTTTGCTTCTTCCTCTTCTATCATCAATCTTTCTTAAAAAGATGACAAACTCAAAGTTTAATCTTCCTCCAAGCCCTTCAAGTCTTCCAATCATTGGAAACTTACACCATCTTGCAGGATTGCCTCACAGATGTTTTCATAACCTCTCCAAGAAATATGGACCAGTGATGCTTCTCCGTCTCGGGTCGGTTCCAGTGGTTGTTGTCTCATCGAGTGAAGCAGCTGAGCAGTTCTCAAAACACATGACCTGGAATGTTGCAGCCGACCCAAGACATTAGGGACCCTAATATTCTCTTACGGTTTCAAAGACATCGGTCTTTCTCAATACGGTGCGTATTGGCGGGAAATGCGAAAACTCGCGGTGGTCGAGCTTTTTAGCCTTAAAAGGGTTCAATCTTTTGGGTATATCAGAGAGGAAGAGGTTGGACTTGTGGTGAAGAAAGTGTCTGAATCGGCTCTTAGACAATCTCCTGTGGATTTAAGCAAAACCTTTTTCTCACTCACCGCAAGAATCATATGTAGAGTCGCTTTAGGACAGAACTTCAACGACGATGGCTTTGTTATCGATCAAGAAAGGATCGAAGAACTTGTTCACAACGCAACAGAAGCTATAGGGGCTTTCACATTCTCTGACTTCTTCCCTGGTGCACTTGGAAGTTTCCTAGATTGGTTGTTTCAGCGACACAAGAAGATCAACAAATCCTTTGACGAGCTTGATGCTTTTTGTCAGCATGTGGTTGATGACCACTTGAAGCCAGAAGGAAGGAAAAATCTGGATATCGTCTCCTTGTTGTTGGATCTGATCGATAAACAAGGAAATGATGATTATTTCAAACTCAGTTTTGATAATGTCAAGGCTATCCTCATGGTAATACCCTCAAATCTTGGTTTTGTGTTCAACTGCATGATTAGCTTAACAACTACTCCCTCTGTGGTAAAGATGTATGTTTTAGAATGTTTATGCATATTAAGAAAACATATGGAATTTAAATTACCAATTTATATTTTCTGTTATTTACTCTTCCCAATAAATTTTAACCAATAGAATTTTTTAATTATTGCATTGAAAATGTATAAATAAAACTTTTTGATCTTTTCGCCTTTTCGGAACAAAGGGAGTATAATATTAAACTACATCTTATTTGTGATCTTCAGGATGTATTTGTCGCGGGGATAGATACAAGCGCTGTAACAATGATTTGGGCGATGTCAGAACTCGTTAGAAACCCCAGAGCAATGAAGAAAGTTCAGGAAATGATTAGAACCACCCTTGGTGAAAAAAGGGAAATAATCACTGAAGATGATCTAGGCAAAGTTGATTACTTGAAGCTCATTATCAAGGAAACATTTAGACTACATCCACCACTTCCATTTATACTCCCACGAGAAACAATGTCTCACGTCAAGATCCAAGGCTACGATATTCCTCCAAAAACGCAAATTCAAATTAATGTATGGACAATCGGACGTGACCCCGAGCGATGGACCGACCCTGAAGATTTCATTCCTGAGCGGTTTATTGATAGTTCTGTAGATTTTAGAGGACAACATTTTGAGCTGTTGCCGTTTGGTTCTGGTCGGAGGATGTGTCCGGCGATGTCAATGGGGGTTGCTACTGTGGAGCTAGCACTGATGAATCTTCTTTACTTTTTCGATTGGGCATTGCCTGATGGAATGAACTTAGGAGACTTTGATATGGAAGAAGCTGGTAATATCTCCATTGTCAAAAAAGTACCTCTTCAACTTGTGCCCCTTCAACGTTACTGATGTGGAAACCAAAAAGCTTGATACCATTGGAAAGTTCACGAGCAGGAAACGTATGGTATCTTAACTTTTTTTATTGTACATATCCACCATAGGGTATCTTAACTTTTTTTTTTTTACTTTTTCTCAGATTTTTCTTTTAAAAAAAAACAAAATTAAAACAAACCAATCGTGGGCCGCCACGTGGCAATGAACCCACGAAACAGTGTAAGATACGGTTCTTGATCAAGAACTTTTAGAAGGGGTTTTTAGAAAAAGGATTGTTACATTGTGTACGGATTGATATTTGAACTATATCTGTTGCAAATAAATTAAGATATATATATATATATATATATATATATATTATATATATATATAATAAAAATAGTATTTTATATATGTGTATGATAAAGTGATTGAGTTGACGTGAGAAGAGATAGAACAAAGATCTTTTTTAGTTATTTTTCATATGTTTCTACATTTCACTTTTATATAGAAAAGATAAAATCGGTTAAATAAATTGATGTATAGACAAAGACAAAACTGAAGATGACATTTCGGAGATGATGATGCAAAATATATAGTAAGATGGGACAAGTGTCCACTACGTGGATGGGGTGATCATTTAAAACACTCCCCTTGATCATCAATTTTGGATTATGTTCTGTTTTATTAAAAACCTAGTTAGAAAAAATTTTGAAAAGATAAAAACCATAACGAAGAAAAAAAGTACAATAGCTTAATTTTTCTTTGAGAATAATGAACATAACTCTTTCTTTATAGGTCACGTGCATGCCGCATTCCGATACCGTAGACGCGTTTTTGAAAGGTCAACTCGACAACTGGATTGTCGCATGACCGTAAATACTCGATATTCATTTCTTGATTTTTCTCGATCTCCCGTGTGTACAATTTTTTTAGGAATGTGTTTTGTTCTATCGCTCTTTATATAACTTTGTTTTAGTTGAGCGACACAAGCCGAATTGTCTTCAAATATCTCTGTTGGTTCTTTCTTGTCAGCTATTCCACTTGCTTCTTGTATGTGTTGACTCATTGACCTAAATCACACACATTTTCGACAAGCTTCATGAAGCGCAATAGTCTCTATATGATTCGATGAAGTTGCAACCAGAGTTTGTTTCTGGAACGCCAAAAGATTGTGGTTCCATTTGCGACTGAGCTTTATAAGGATATGATAAGTATCATGCATCTGCAAAACCAACCATACCAAACTTAGATTTTGTAAAATAAATCAACCCTAAGTCAACTGTACCTTGAAGGTAACTAAATATGTGCTTTATTCTGTTCCAATTGCTGTGAGTGGGAGCAAAACTATATCTTTCACGTAGGTTAGTAGCAAAAGCAATATTAGGTTTTGTACAGTTTACAAGATATAAAAGTCCACTGATAACACTCATATAAGGTACTCTAGTACCTAATATCTTTTCACTATCTTCACATGGTCTAAAAGGATCTCTTTCAACCTCGAGATATATACCAACCATTGGAGTACTCAAAGGACTATATTTTTCCATACGAAAGAGTTTCAGTATCCTTTTCCTATAATTTGATTGATGCACAAATATTCTTTCTCGGAGATGCTCAATCTTGAGTCCAAGAAAAAACTTTGTCTTGCCGAGATCTTTCATTTCAAACTCTTCTTTCATATGAGTTTGTGCATCATCAACCTCCTTTTGAGTTCTAATTATGTTCAGGTCATCTACATATACAACAATGATCAGAAAGCCATATGACGATTTCTTAATAAAAACACATGGACATATCGTATTATTCACATATATTTTTCTCAATAAATATTCACTTAAGCGATTTTACCACATGCATTCAGACTACATTAATCCATAAAGTGATTGTTGTAACTTAACCGAACAAATCTTGCTAGATTCTGCTTTCAATGTTTTTGGCATTTTCAATATTTTAGGGAATTTCATGTATATATCATTATCCAATGATCCATACAAATATGCAGTTACAACGTCTATAAGATACATTTCAAGATTTTTCGATGCCTATAGGCTCATCAAAAATCTAAACGTAATTGCATCCATTACCGGGGAATACATTTCCTCAAAATCAATTTTCAGTCTCTGAAAAAAATCTTAAGCAACTAATCGGGTTTTATATCGTGTTACTTCATTCTTCTTAATTACTTTTCTCATGAATACCCACTTGTACCCAACTGGATTTATATTCTCGGGCATTATGACTATAGGTCCAAAGACATTCCTTTTATTTAGGGAGAGTAACTCAATTTGTATGGTCTTCTTTCACTCTTCCCAATCATATCTTTTTATACATTATAATATGGACTTTGAATCTGGATCATCACCTTCGTGATCTATTTTTTTTTGGACATAAAAAAGAGAACATTCCATCAACATCTTTTACCTTATTTCCGATCCATAACTTTTCATCGCGGGCTTAGTTGATGGAAATCTCATACTTTTTGTGTTCCCTTCTCGTCATTTAGATCCTTATCTTTAATTGGTTTTTTTGAACATTTTTATTTATCCCTTCTTTAAGACATTTTCAGTATCAAGTTCTTCTAGAAACTTTTCATTTGCTCAACCAATTTATTTTTCGTTCGGGGATTTTTATCTTTAAAACCTGCTGGTCTTCCCCTCTTTAACTGAACCCTAGGTTCATTTTTTGTGTTTCTATCAGTTTTTCCCTCAGGAACAACAACTCTTGATGAAACATTTTTCAGTGGGTATATATGATTTCGTCACCCTTTTCATATTTGTGAACGTATATGGTAACTGGTTTGCCAAATTATGCAAATGTACAATTTTCTGAACTTCTAGCTCTCGTTGATTCGTAAGGGGGATGAAGGTGTAACAACGATGGTGTACACCATGTAATCTCTTTAAGAATTTCTCTAATTCCTCCCCTAACGCTGGAAACTCATCTTCATCAAAATGGCAATCGGCAAACCGTGCCTTAAACATATCATCAGTTACCGGTTCAAGATATCTTATTATATTGGGTCGACGATCTATTTTTTTTCACGAGAACTATCGTATAGCATCAGATCTCCACCAAACTATGAACTCGTGCCAGATATCTCTAATTTGAAAATTATAAACTTATATCTCAACGAATTAACAATTTCAAATGTATTTCTCCCGGAACCGATAGTTCAAAACTTAACTATCCACATACCATAATTTTTATTGGTTTACTATCAACCATATATTTCTAAACCCACATACCATGGTTTTAATTAGCTTATTATTAACCATATATGTTGGTTCCTTGCCATAAAAATTATTTTTAAAATTAAATTCTTATTATTATTTTAAATGTCTTTTTATGTTTAATTGTTTTTAAATTATGTGGTCAATAAAAAACCAATTAAAACTTTAGTTTATGGGT
The DNA here is from genome assembly GCA_905132765.1 of Moricandia arvensis. Taxonomy (NCBI): domain Eukaryota; kingdom Viridiplantae; phylum Streptophyta; class Magnoliopsida; order Brassicales; family Brassicaceae; genus Moricandia; species Moricandia arvensis. Next base: position 15,380 of record CAJHQP010002519.1, read on the forward strand.
AACTAAGTTTTGAACTATTGGTTTACGGAGAAATACATTTGAAATTTTTGATTCGTGAAGATATAAGTTTGTAATTTTTAAAACAGAGATATATGGCACTAGGTCATAGTTCGGTGGAGATCTGCTATATGATAATTCACGTGGAGAAATAGGTCGTTGACCCTATTATACTTGTTGACGTATAACCCAAATATATTCTCAATCTCCTTTGTGGGCCCACTTTTGTTCTTTGTGGCCGAGCTATCGGAACATAGACCGTACACCCAAAGACACGGAGATATGATACATCTGGCTCCTGCCCATATAACAATTTTAATGGGGAGTACTTATGATCTGCACTCGGTCTTAGTTGAATTAGTGCAGCTGCATGCAAAATATCATGACCTTGTATTGAAATTGAGAGCTCTGGTCTCAACATCAACAGTCTTGCAATCAACTGCAACCATTTGATCAATGACTCGGTCACGCCGTTTTTGTGTATGAACAAGGGAAACTGGATGCTCCACATCAACCCCCACTGACATACAATAATCATAAAAGGCTTGCGATGTAAACTCACCAACATTATCAAGCCTTACTTTCTTTATGGCATACTCTGAGAACTAGGCATGGGCGTTCGGTCCCCTATTAGGGTTCGGTTAGAGGGATATGGGTTTTCAGATTATCGGTCCTAAGCAAATAAGCCCAATTCGGTTAATTGAATATCTATGTATGGTCTCGGTTCGGAATCCATCAGTATCGGTTCGAGTCGATTACGAAACAGAAAACCCATAGTCCCGATTATGAAATGCGATCGGTTCGGTTTCAGGTGTTATAACCAAAAAATCCGACTACAACAAAATTTAAACCGTAAATAACTGAATGTAAACCGGATATAATTGAATTTAAACCCAAATTAATGAATTTAAACCGCAAACAGATAATCTAAACAATTTTAAACACACCAAAACACTCAAATTTTAAACAACCAAAGTTTAAACAACGAGAAAAAACTGAAAAGAGTTCAATCTAGCAAGATCAGAACAAAGTGCTTAGTCTTGTTGTGGGATTATTGTGTCTCCATTCTCTGAAAACAAAGATAAGAACTTAGCATTAGAATCATGTTATAAGATTATAAATGAACGATTAGATTCACAATATTGTACCTCTTTCAAGCATGTCCACTTCTTCAAGATCAGCTAGAACTTGTTCATTTGTAAGCTCCCATGTCTCTGTGGGAACCAAAATTCGCACTGTCGATTTTCATTGAATTAGGAACGCATGGTAAACCCTAGTTTCCTAGAGGTCCCGAATATCTGCAGAACTACACGTCAATCAGTCATAATACAAATTAAATATCGAAAAGCAAAGTAAGAATCGAAAAGAGAGCAAATAAATGTCTTATTCTGAATTTGCGTATGAGCGTTTACAGCAGGATAGGAGCCTCAACTATAAGAGTTGTCGGCGAGATCCCTAGTTCTAATAAGCTAAGACTGCAAAACCCTAGTCGAGTCGTAGCTCGAATAACAAAAACAGAAAGTTGCCTAAATGCTCTAAGTGTTGAGCTATGTTTGCTCCGAGTGGTGATTTTCGTGTGTCCTCTGCATCATCACCCTTGAGGTACTTATATACTCCTCTAGAGGCGGTTTTCTCTTTCCTCTTCTGCCCTTGGTCGAATTTATCGCTTCGCGGAAATATTCTTTTTTTCACGATCTTCAAGATGATCTTCGGAAACTTAATATTTATCCTCCGATCTTGACATTTATCTTCCAAACTTAACATTTATCCCTTCCTACAAAATAAAAGATAAACCGTCACAAAGTTTTGGCTTGACTTTGGATAAAATCGCGAGTGGGCTTTTGGCTGAGCTTTAGACCTCATCGGGCCGTTTCTCACTTAGGTGTTTCTACGATTTTATCGAAATAACATTACTAAAAAGACGTCATCCGAGAGTTAGAATCTTTCATATGTGGCGTATTATTCTAGGTGTTTAGTTAACTGTTACCGTCTCATACGATTTACCCGGTCCTTTCTCAAGAAAACGAGTTCTTTCGGTAAAGTTCCAATGCCAACCGTGATCAAGACATAACAAAGATAAGTTCAATCAAGTATCCAAAGAGGGAGTTAACGAGGACTAGGTGAAAATGGATTCATTGATCCGACTTGCCAAACGAGCGAATCGGATTGCTCGTGCCACCCAACTCGCCATACAAGCGAGTTGGTTGGTCCGAGCCGTCCCACTTGCCATTCGGGCGAGTTGATCGGCCCATATGGCTTGATTTGCCCGTTCGACAAGCTAGATGTCTTGCTCGGCCATCTTCTTCGTCCAGGGAGTTTGATGGTCGGGTCTTCTAGTCGTTTTGTTGTATTGTCGTTCGGGGATACCTTTACCCGTGGTGTTTGGAAAAACTCTTCCTAAAGACCTATATGTGCAAACTGCTCCTTTGTGGTCAGTCGAGATTTGACCTCTTTTCCTCTTTTTCCAAGACATTATCTCTTTCTTACACGAAGAACGCATTTCCCGGTAAGTTTCCGATGTTGATTCCGTCGTAACGATTTTAACCCCAACATTTAGCCCCTAGCTCGTTAGAATCGTACGGTTCTAGCGAGTGGTTTGGCAGGTTTGGTAAGTTTGGCAGAATCAATGTTTCGAAAGGTCCGTTGAAAATGGTTTACTTATTCCTCTAAGAGCGGAATGCAGTAGGATTGGGGCTGCGCCTTGTGAAGGCTGCCTACGTACCCTTGTAAAAGGGATCAAGCCTTTCGTAGTTCGTTCCGGAGTTAAGGTTCTTACTTCCTATTTTCCAGTGAGTCCTTTATGGTTTAGCTGTGTGTCGTGTAGACGTTATCTGGCATGTTGTTACCAATGACATTGTATTTTGTGATCTTTTTCGCCCTCGAGAGTAGCCTCGCATGCTATTTATTTTGGCTGAGTGTGGCCATATTTATGTTTTCGGGACTTATAGAGTGTGGCTTTTGATCCGGGCCGCTTTGCGACTTTTTAATGAGTAAACTACGCTTTTACTTGAAAATGAGTTTAAGTAAATTCGAATTTTTGTTAAGTATAGAGGGAAGGATACAAGGTGTCATCTCGCTCCCAACTCTTTTGCGGATCGTCCTATTCGTTGCTCGTTCGAGATGTTTGAGAAGTTTTCCAAAGTTTCGAGAGCGTTTAGATATGGAAGAAGAGACATGCTTACAGGATCTTGTATCTTTTCGATATCATGCCTTGAGACGTTAGAGACCAGTGTGTTGGATTTAGGGCAAGACCTAGGTCCAATCACAATTTTAGTGGGTGCGATGACTACTTTGGCTTACATATCCCGTATTGCTTTCGACTTGATTCCGCCCCGCTTTAAAGTTTGCGATATGTTCTCGGCTTATGTGACTTGTATGGTAGGAATCGAGTATCTCTTCGAGGACAATTTTTAAGTCTTCCGAAAGTGCTGACCAAAATTTCGGATTTCTTTTATAACGCTATTACCCTTGTGTCGGGTGTTCGAGAGCTATCTCTACGAGATGGCTTAGTTTGTTTAGGACGTTAAGAGTTTATTGTGATCAGCAACAAACTTAATGATAGATATAATCGTTTTTGAACCGTCGCGAAGGATACATGTTTAAGAAGGCGTGTATGTTTTATAGTCGCGGACAGACTGTTTTGGAAATTTTTGACGAAAAGCAGTTATCCGAGCGTTAGCGACGTCTCTCTGTGTCAGAGGTTGAGTTTTTCTTTTGTATGCCGCTTTTCGTGCTTGAAATGTTAACGGGCTTGAAGATGTGTGCTATCGCATGGTTTTTGTTTTAACCTTATGGAAGAGAAACGTTTTGTTTCTGAGGAATTAGGACCAATGGGTCGTGTAAATTTGTCACTGAGAATATGCGACTTCCTTCACTGTGCTTTGTGAAGAGCTGGCACCCTGAGACTTATTTCGTGTTAAGGATGCTTCGTATAGCTTTAGGAGCTTCGTTACGAGTTTTCTTCTTATGCGCCGCGTTTACTTGTAAAACGTTGTGGGTTTAGAGTAAGCTGCGGAACATATTGAACTTGGTCGGTTGTCGACAAGTTTAAGTTTTCTGTTAACCGTTTGGTGGTTACGAATTTGTCGTATGATTTTTGATTTTGGGTTATACGATAGTTATTGCGCTTGGCATTTTTAAACTACTCATAGATTGTCGTTTTGCCGCTAAAGTGGTTAGGTGGAGCAGTGGTTTCTCAAACATTTTGGCTCGGTCTGAAGGATGTGTTTAGCCGAATAGCCGAGGACGTTGCTGGTCACGGATAGACTATTGCACGTTCGTGTTAACGTTAAGGTTATGTTAGTTTAGAACTTTTCTAAAGAAGATACTGAATTCCAATTTGGATTTTTATCGAAAGGCGTAATTGACTGAGGGCCAAAGAGCGTTTATCGAGATCGACGGGCCAACTCAGAGTTTTTGGTGCTATAGTCATTTAAAAATTGTTTTGTTTTTGTATGATGAAGACAAAACCTATAAGGCTCGATAAAGAACCTATGCGAGATGACTGCCTGCTTGGATTGAACCAAGGGAGATGGGAGGCAGAATCTGGCGAGCCGCATGGCTAAGGAGTGAGATCTGTAAGTTCGTAGTGCGAAGAGATAAATTTCAGTTTTTTCGTTGAGAGACGAGTCAAAACTTTATTCTTAGCTATACGCAAATTGTCCAAAACATTTCTCCGTAAAACTTGCTCTATTCGTTTCCGAAAGTTTCTTCGCATATCTTGGTGTGGCTATACGAAGGATGTTTCGCGTAAGTTTTACGAAAAGTGAATGGCAATAAGTAAATTGAGAATGTCTCTCGCAGATTAGTCGTGATATTTGCGCGAGGAATGTATTTTCCTCGTTCTCTTCTCCACATTTCGAAGTCGTTTTTCATGACACCGATCTTGTTTTCTCGTAGGCTCTTCCATATAAAATGTCATAGTTATACGAAAATGGATGATCAGTTTTATAAGGAATCGCATGGTGTAAATGATTTTCTGTCTACTACTGTGAGAGTTTGCTTTGTCGAAGGCTTTTTCTTTATGCCGAGACAATTTTTTTGAAGTATGGGAGTATAAGAGTATAATATACGTACCTACTCCCTCCCTTTTTCACGAAAGAAAACGGCTGAACCGATACTTTGAAGGGCTGTGTACGTTTTTTTCTATCGAATATTGGAATGATCGACAATCCAAGTCGTTTTAAAGACGACGCTTGGATTGTGACTTGGGAACTTTCAGGTTGACGACTAGGAATACGTTGGTTTTAAGAAAATTGCTAAGAACGAGACTGTTTGAAGAAGATGTTCGCGTTTCTAGTTCCTTCTTTTCTGAGGAAGCGAGCTAAGTGTGCGTGGCGATCGTTTCTTGGTTTTCTGAGAGTTTAGATCAGTTTGTAAAATCTGCCTAAGCGGTTGCAGAACAATAGATCGATACATGAAAATTCCTAAGATTTAGATCGCTAGACTATTTTCCTAGATCCTAAGTTCCTTAAGGATTTATGGCGATCTCAGAAGCGTTTTTATTTCTTAGTACCTTCTTATGAAAATTCCAAGTCTGATTTCAAAAAGTTCCAAGCCGGCCATACCTTAGCTTTCTTGAAGGTTTGGGTTCACCTCTTCTCCGTTTTTCTCACTCATCTCCCCTTCCTCTTCTCGTGTCTGTACACTCCTTAAGAATGATAACAATATTAGTTCTTCCTGGCCGCGTTTAGGCTTGAACCTATCTTGCGGTTTTTATCGTAAAGTTTCCAAGGTAACTCCAATCGAGACAAAAGAAGAGATGTTTCGATCGAGATTAAAAGGAGAAAGCTAAGATGGAGGCAAGGGCGAGTAGGATGCCCAATAAGAAAAGGAGGATGCCCAAGAGGGCGAGTAGGACGCCCAAGAGGTCAAGTAGGAGCAAGCCAAGGAGTTTAGGCGAGTCTCACTTGTTTTTGTCGTTAAATCTCAATGGAAACTCCGATTGAGATGAAACGAAAAATGTTTAGATAAAGATTTGAAAGAGAACAAAAAGGGGAAGCTCATCAGGGCTTGCCCAACTATCCATGAGGCGAGTTGGAAGGAATAAAGCAAACTCGCCATCGGGGCAAGTTGGACAATGTGCGTCCAATTTGTTTTGATCATAAAATCTCAATGGAAACTCTGATTGAGACGATAAGAAACGCGTTTCGATCGGGAATCAAAGAAGATCGCAAAGGTGAGCCAAAAGAGTACTCATACAGTCTACCTCGCCCGTTTGGGGAGTTGGATTGGCCAACTCACCCAATGGGCGAATTAGATGGCTCGCTTCGTCCAACTCGCTCGTTCGGCTAGTTGGACTGGTCCAACTCGCCCAATGGGCAAGTTAGACGGCTCAGTACATACAAATCGTACGTTTGGCAAGTTAGAATGGTCAAACTCGCTGAACGGGCGAGTTAGATGGCTCGTTTCGTACAACTCGCCCGTTCAGCGAGTTGGACTTGTCCGACCTGTGCGTCTAACTTGTTTTGATCGTAAAATCTCATTGGAAACTCCGATTGAGACGAAACGAAAAGCGTTTCGATCGGGACTCAAAGGAGAACGCTAAAGTGAGCCAAAAGAGTGTTCATCCAGTCCAACTCTCCCAATGGGCGAGTTGCACGGCTAGCACTGCCCAACTCGCCTGTTGGGCGAGTTGGACTGGCCAAACTCGCCCAATGGGCAAGTTGCACGGCTTGTACTCTCTAACTCGCCCGTTCTGCGAGTTGGACTAGCGAAACAGGAGTTTGGATGGTATGTTGGTGCAGTCGTTTTGTAAACGTTTTCAAATTTTTTCTACGAAAGTTGTATTATAAAATGCTAACTCGTTTCACTTTTTGAAAGTTGTTCCATAAAACATTGTCGAGTTTGATTTTACGAAAGCTGTTTCGGAAAATGTTGTTGAGCTTTAATTTTAAGAAAGTTATTCCGTGAAATGTCATGAGTTTAGTTTTACGAAAGCTGTTTCGTAAAATGTTGCTGAGTTTAATTTTACGAACGTCGTTATGTAAGCGTGTTTTCGTGTTTAGCTGTAAGAGAGCCGTTTTTCCGAATAACTTAGATTTTAACCTCTGAATCTTTGTGTCTTATGAGCTTAATTATGGGGAGTCGACTTAATCAGAGATTTTTTTCGTTTCCGAAGGATTGATATGGGGGATTTTGAGTAGTTTTTCCGAAGTAAGTTTAAGTGACACTTATCGAGAATTAACTGAAAATGTCGCGTATAAATTAAACTTGACTCTTTACGAAATCTTAGGTTTTAGAGAACGTTTTAGCAGTGAGGGATACGATCTCTCTTTTTGCCTAGTTTAGTTTTCGTCGCCCGTTTTAGGTTTTGAGTGATTCAATAGAGATCAATTTATTTTCTTCGAAAATTTTTTGGAAGAAGTACAGCAGTGGGGGTTGTGCGCCCAATTTTCTGCGCTTCCTATCTCCGTGAGTAATCTAGGGTTTCTCCGTAATTTCTGGGAGAGCAAGTTTTATTTTTCCGAAAAGTTTTCGAAAAAGTTGTTTTGGTCGAACCCTTATGCACATAGATTTTTCCTATTCGGCAATGGGACGAACTTTATGAGGTTTGATAGATTTTATCGTTGCCTTTTCTGTTTAGTGAGAGAAATCACGAGCTTGTTTCGGCGCCTCGCTGGTGGCAAAGATTCGTCACTAGGTTTTTGATTTTCTCATTCATTGCAGCGTTTGCATAAGCGTTGGGGATGGGAGCAGTCACTTCTGGAGTTGTTTTACCAGCGTTGTTGCGAGCTGAGGTATTGTATTTCTAGACATTGTTTCGATTAATTGTTTTGTGGCCATGAGTTAGAGTAATCCGACCCCCCCTCTTTATAGCTCCACAATGTGGAAACCGAAATTTGCACTGTCGATTTCCATTGAATTAGGAACGCAGGATAAACCCTAGTTTCCTAGAGGTCCCGAATATCTGCTAAACCACACACCAATCAGTCATAATACAAAGTAAATATCGAAAAGCAAAGTAAAAATCAAAAAGAGAGAAAATAGATGTCTTATTCCGAATTTGCGTATGAGCGTTTACAACAGGATGAGAGCCTCGACTATGAGAGCTGTAAGCGAGATCCCTAGTTCTAATAACCTAAGACTGCAAAACCTTAGTTGAGTCGCAGCTCGAATAACAAAAATGGAAAGTTGCCTAAATGCTCTAAGTGCTAAGCTATGTTTTCTCTGAGTATTGATTTTCGTGTGACCTCTGAGTCATCACCCTTGAGGTCCTTATATACTCCTCTAGAGGCGGTTTGCTCTTTCCCCTTCTGCCCTTAGTCGTATTTATCGCTTTTCGTAAATATTCCTTTTTTTCCTTGATATTCAAGATTATCTTCGAAAACTTAACATTTATCCTCCGATCTTGACATTTAACTTCTGAACTTAACATTTATCCCTTCCTGAAAAATAAAAGATAAACCATCACAAATTTGGGGCTTGACTTCGGATAAAATCGCGAGTGGGCATTTGGCCGAGCTTTAGACCTCATCGGGCCATTTTCTAACTTAGACGTTCCTATGATTTTATCGAAATAGCATTAATAAAACGACGTCGTCCGAGAGTTATGATCTTTTGTATGTGGCGTATGATTCTAGGTGTTTAGTTAACCGTTACTGTCTCATATGATTTACCTGATCCTTTGTCGAGAAAATGAGTTCTTTCGGTAAAGTTCCATTGTCAACCATGATCGAGACGGAACAAAGATAAGTTCGATCAAGTATCGAGAGAGGGAGTTAACGAAGACAAGGTGAAAATGGATTGATTGATCCGACTTTCCAAACGAGCGAATTGGATTGCTCATGCCACCCAACTCGCCATACGGGCGAGTTGGTCGGTCCTTGCTGTCTAACTCGCCATATGGGCGAGTTGGTCAGTCCTTGCCATCCAAATCGCCATATGGGCGAGTTGGTCGGTCCTTGCCGTCCAACTCGCCATACGCGCGAGTTGGTTGGTCCGAGACGTCCAACTCGCCATACGGGCGAGTTGGTTGGTCCGAGCCGTCCAACTCGCCATTCAAGCGAGTTGGTCGGTCCATGTGACTTGATTTTCCTGTTCGACAAGCTGGACGTCTTGCTCGGCCATCTTTTCCGTCCGGGGAGTTAGATGATCGAGTCTTCTAGTTGTTTTGTCGTATTGCTGTTTGGGGATACGTTTACCCGAGTGTTTGGACAAACTCTTCATGATGACTGATATGTGCAAACCGCTCCTTTGTGGTCAGTCGAGATTTGACCTCTTTTCCTCTTTTTCCAAGATATTATCTCTTTCTTATACGAAGAACGCATTTTCTGGTAGGTTTCCGACGTTGATTCCGTCGTAACCGATTTTGACCCCAACAGTCTCCATCTTAAGGTCTTCCTTCAGCCACTGCTCTGTACACATTAGAACCTCAACCATGTAATGAGTTAGAGAGCTCCTATGCGGATCAAGTATCCTACCACTAGTAATGAAAGCACTCTCGGAAGCAACTGATGATACTTGTATGGCTAGAACATCCCGTGCAATCTCAGACAGAACATGGAACTTGGCATTATTTTTTCTCAACCGAGAGCACATCATACTCCACTCCTATCATCAAATCTGGGGTTTCCACACTTCCATGAGATATGTTTCCAGCTCATCCCCTATTCTCTCTAACACCTAACTTATTAAGCTTCTGCTTGTACCTCACATCAATACTCTTATAACCAACACAATCGTCCAATATATCCATTCTTTCAATGCATTGCTCTCTAGACTGAGATCTCATAGTTGACTGAGATCTCATCGTTGACTGAGAGGACTGATCACTTGGGTCAACATCATTTCCATGCCTTGCTCTATATTCTTTGAACAAAATTCTAAGAAGATTGAGCAACAATTCATACATCTCGTTGTACTCAACATTGTCTTGCCCATCAGTTCTTCAAAACACATCTTGGCAAGCTGCAGCTTATTGGATGGATCAAAGATTGTGGCAACAACTAGCATCATCTTCATTTTTTTCATACCATCCCAATACTTGTCAAACTTTTTGAACATCTGTGTCGCCTTAGACTTCAAATCAGATTCATGGCTGGTGGTGAGGTCCATCAGATTGTTTGCTATGGTCACTATCTCACCATAACAACCTATGCTCATTGGGAGAAATTGAAGTTGATACCACTAAGGTCGAGTTGTAGAAAATAATGAGAAACCGACATAGTTTTTCAATCTCATTCCAATCCTTTCGTTGTGAAGGACCAATCCTTTTTGCACCGTTCTCAAACTCACAAAAGTAGTCATATTACAGCTTTTCTTCTGTCTCCATCTTGTCGAAAGTCACTTTGAACTTCAGAGCTGTTGTCAACATCAGATATGTCGAGTTTCATGTTGTCTTGACATCCAAAGGTAAGCTTCCTCTTGTAATCTTACCTGAATCTACCTTACACTCAAAAGACCTCAACCTATTTGTATGTGATTTGACATACAAGATTACATTACGCACATCAGCCACTATCCGATCTATCTCATCCATACCATCTTTCACACTACACCTCATGTGCAAAAACTCACCATCTAAGACAATCGACTGGTTAGAAACTAAGGCAAAAGCAATGTGAAACTTTCTCAAAGATGAACTATTAGCAGTAGCATTGTATACGGTTATATAGAATATCTTCTCAATTCCCCATTCAGCCAAGCATTCTAGTAATACAGAAGCAATTGTTTGACCTTTATGATATGTTGTGCTTGAATCCTATGATCTGCTTCCTTAACCTCCAAAAAGTATCAATGAAATACACAGTAACAACCATGTAACTAGCACCTGAAAACAAGAGAATGAAATTAATAACTTAATATTGTAAACTAGAAGATTGAGTAATGTAATTACGATTACCTGTAGTTTGAGAAACTCAAATGTCTGTTGTGAGAGATACTCGTTGTTTGTTACATATAAACCATTTCTTGAGTGCCTCCTTTTCCACGTACATCTTAAAAATATCTTTAGTTGCAGTTATTCTTGAATGACAAGTAAGCAATTTTGCCTACAAACAAATACCATAACATTAGATATAGTTATATATTGTTAATGTATGTATGAAAACAAGTTTAAGTAATAAGAACTAAGTACTAACCTTGTCACATAAATGCTTCCAGGTCACAGTTTCAACTAATGATAACGACATTTGTCCCAAAAGCAGCATCTCATTTGTAGCTTGTCTGAACACAACATCGGTTAGTTTAGCCAGCTTCAGCTTCCCTTATTTGTCAATAAAATCTTGTCGCTCAGACTGGCCAACTAACCACGCTTGATGGTTTTTGCAAATTTTAAGATGTTTCTTCAGGTTTGATATCCCTGATGTGGTGAGACACGAGAAATTGTTATGGCAGTATTTGCACAAGCACATGTCTATGTCCTCCTTAGTCCTTGTATAGTGATCCCATAATTTCTGTTCTTGTTGGGAAAAGCCTTTTGATTTTACTTGTCTGAGAAGTGTCACCACTAGCTGTTGGAGTTTCTTACCTCTTCCCTGAAGTGGCATCAGTGTCTGTACTGTTTAGTTTTGTCTGTAGTTTGGAACTCTCTCTCATTTCTTTGGAATGGGTTTCACGATCAAGAGAAGAATTCGAATCCATCTGCCATAGTAAAAACAGTTCATAAACCATATAGAAAGAAAAAATACAAACACATCAAAGCGATCTACAAACTAGCCTAAATAAAAATAAAGATATCCTAATCGATCCAAAAAAGCTTTCAGTTTCAAAGTAAGAAAGATATGAATATGTGAATGACTCTTTATATACGCAGAAGAAGTCTTAGATGGAATCAAAGGATGAGAGATTAGGTTATTCATAGTGGGGCATCTTCTAGGGTTTGCAGTGATTACAGATTGAATTGAGGAGTTTCAGAACTAGGATTCGCCGAAAGGAGATGGGGAGAAGTCGAAGAACCGCTTAGGGAACTATGTAATGACACAAATGTAATCCATTTCTTATTAATCGAGAAGCAATTTTAATAATAAACCTTGCTTTGGTAGAATAATAACAACTTTGCCATTTATGCTGACTTGAGAAACCTACATCCCTTTTCAACCATCTTAGTTAATAGATCTTTAATTACTAACACATTTACAACTATTGCCATTGGTACGTATTATACATTTTTTTCTTAATCAAGTGATATAACATAGATACGAAATTACTAATGCAGATCACAAAAACTGATGCAGAAAAATACAACAAATTGTTGAGAGCTATTTACATTCCATCACACTGAGTGAGTGCAATGCTAGAAGTTCTGGGGGAATAAGAAGCTGATCCTCCATGACAGTAATGTTTAATCAGTTTCTATCTAACGATCCTAATTGGGGGTTTGGTATCATGTCTACAATCCTTAAACTGGAGATCGACAACAGAAACCGACATGAAAACCATGTATGCTCGGTTTGTCAGTATCCGATCATTGGATAACGGTGTAAGGAACTGAAACTCGGTTTAGTTTGTGTAACCAGTGCTACAATGAAGGATTAGTTTCCTCATTTGTTTAAAAAGGAGGAATACAAGTTCCGAGAATATGGGCGTGAAGATGAAGCCATTAAAGCTAAATGTGTTGTTTCTACATGTAGTTTAACAAGAAACTTATAGCCACTCGAAGGAAACTAACCCATCATGTTTGTGTTTGAATCTTTGTTACCTTTTTAATTATATCTTGTGTGCATATTTTGAATTTTGGAGTCTATGTTGTTGAGAGTGTGCAAGAGATTACAACATTTCTTTAACAAAATCAAGGTAAGTGTGTCATTAACCGTGAGAAACAAACAAAGAAATATCACAAGCAAGATTCCAGACAACATGATCCCTTGCTCAACCTCTAACGGTAGTTTCTTCCCGCCTCGAACCGCTTCCAACAAGATCAAAGCCAATGTTCCACTATCAAGAGCCGACAACATATTGAACGAAAATGTAATGTAAATTTAATTATTTTCCCGACACTTTCATCCCGCACAAGGTGCGGCTCTCCACCTAGTTGTGTTATTAATATAATAGGTTTTGTACGATTATTAAATCAGATTTCAGTTCAATCTTGAACCGACCCGACGTCCAATAAATTGGAAATGTAAAACCCAATCGTGTTTTTGATCAGATCCGTTACCGATCCATAATCGTGTTTTTGGTTCAATTTAATGATCGGATTTCGGTTATGGTTATAAACACCAAGGCCTACTGAGAACTGCGTTTTCAGCTTTATTATTTGGTCAATAAATTTTGCGAAAGCCATATTTTTTGTCGTCAAAAGATAGACATTTGACCATCTATTAGATGCATCAATCAATACTATGCAATATTTAAACGACTTGTACGGTGGGTGGATCGGCCCACATATATCACCATGAATTATTTCCAAAAATATTGGTGATTCATGCCCAACTTTTGCTGGTGATGGTCGAGTTATAAATTTTCCTTGAGAACATGCATTACATGTAAACTTGCCGTTTGTAAAATTCTCTCGTTTTTCAACCGATAGTAATTTGAATTTTGCATTATTTTCTCATCATGACTGAACCAGGATGCCCTAGCCTTGTGCCAAATTTTAAATGTACTAGTAAACTTCAAGTTAACTGTGGCATAGGACTCAGTCATGTTTATTTTTGTACAATATAATCCAGAGGATAACATTATTAACTCTTCTAATATATGTTTTCTGTCAGACTTAATGCAAAGATATTCAATGCCATTTTTCCTCATAATCTCAATATGATATCAATTTCTTCGGATATCCTTAAAACCTAACAAATTTCTATGAGATCGGGAGAGTATAATGCATTACTTATTTCAAATCTACTTCTCTTGGTATTGAAAACTGACTCTTCCAGAGCTCTTAATTATCTTACACTACCAAATATTGTACTTACGAGCGTAATATTTTATTTTTGAGACTGAAGAGACTGAGTTGACTCGAGAATAGATGAAACAAAAATCATTTACATAGTTTTCATATGTCTCTACACTTGAGCTTTATACAGAAACGAAAAAATCGGCTAAATCAACCGGCGTATAGATAAAGACAAAACTGAAGATGACACCTAGGAGATGATGATGCAGAACACATAATGAGGAGACTAATGTCACTACGTGGATGGATGTTCATTTACAACAATATCACAAGGGTCGACGAGCAATTTTCCCACGAGAATTATCGTATAGCATTAAATCCCCACCAAACTATTACCTAGTGTCAAATCTCCATGACTTGAAAGTTATAAACTCTTTTCTCCACGAATTAACAATTTCGAATGTATTTATCCACGAACCGATACATCAAAACTTAATTACCCATAGACCATAGTTTTAATTGGTTTATTATTAACCAAATAGTTAAACTGACTAAACCAAATCAAAATTCATTTTAAACAATTTTTATTAAAGAATATTGTTTATCTTCTTGTTAAATTTTTAAAATATAGATATTTTTAAACTTCAAGGCAGTTTTAGGTTTATATTTTTGTGTTTTTGAAATTTAAAAGAAAAAACTTACATTAAGATTTCATTTTTATAAAATTTAATAAAATCACAATGAAAAAATAAGCTTGTTAAATTTGTGTTTTTTTTGAAATGTGAAAGAAAGAAATCAAATTTTAATAAAAATATATGTCAAAAAATCTAATTTTGTTGAATTTTGACGAGAACCAATTTTCATCAATAAATATCCATAATTTTATAATTTTTATATTATTGATAAAAATTTGATTTACGTCAAAATTCAACAAAAATATATTTTAAATTAGAAAACGCAAAAATATAAAAAAGATTTAGGAAAGCTTTTTTGAAGTTCAAAAATATATATATTTTGAAATTTTAAAAAGAAGGGAAACAATACTCCTCAATAAAAATTGTTTAAAGTGAATTATGGGTTGGTTTTGTTGGTTTAAATGATTTGGTTAATAATAAACCAATTAAACCATGGTCTATGGATAATTAAGTTCGAAATATCGATTCGGGAAGAAATACATTCAAAATTGTTAATTCGTTGAGAAATAAGTTTATAACTTTCAAATCATGGAGATTTGACACTAGCTCATAGTTTGGTGGGGATCTGATGCTATATGATGGTTCTCGTGGGAAAATAGTTCGTCAAGCCATCATAAAATACTAAAGTTCCTTTAGCTCATAAATACTATTAAAATATGAACAATTTTAATTGTTTTACTTAATTATATTAAACTAGGTGGCCGGCTTGCACCCTGTGCGGACATGAACAGATTCAGTTATAGGCTTAATAGTGGTTGGGTTTTGGCAGACACGGATTTTATATCATAAACCACTGTGTTTGGGGTAAAGCAACGACACATGCAAATGTTGGTACTCTATATTTTACATGGACGTGATAGAACAAAGTATCTTCAGTATCAGGGTGCAACATATTGTGTGTATGTATAATTGCAACATCATTAAAAATCCTAATATGTGTGTTTAAGATGTAATTTTATTACTCATCACTACCCATCTGAGAAATCGAAAAGATAAATAATTGTAACAGTTTCTATATTTTCCTTAATTTATTGGAAAAAGTAAAGGTACAATTAAGTACCCTTGGCTACGAAATATTATGAAAAACTTGTTTGTTGACAACATTCAAAGTCTTCGTCTCTGGCTTCCTTTCTTTACCAGTTATTAGGATTTTTAATCACGATCTTGATTTAACTCTTGAAAGTGCGACGTAGAGCTGACAAAGAGAGAACTCTGGCCTAGGCAGAAACAAACCAACGCTTTCTAGTGTTTGACCTTGACTTTTGTTGATGGTCATCGCGAAAGCCAATGTAATGGGAAACTGTCTTCGACGCATTCTGAAGGGAAACTTTGTGTCAGGTGGTGTGACAAACATTCTAGAAATCCAGACATTGTCTCTAGTAATATTGTTTCCGGTTTTAATTCTAGCTTCTAGCACATGGGCAGTAACTGAGTAACAATTAGCCTAGTACCATTGCATAAATCATCTGCAAGATCCACGTTACGGAGACACATAATAGGAGCAACAACCTTGAGCTTCAAATTATGTCTAGGCAGTCCAGCCACTTTAACACTGTTTAAAAACTCTGCAGGATATACTACATTTTCTTCTACGTCAACATCGGATGGAATAATACTGTCAGAGCTAAGGTAAACCTTCTCTTCACCTGAAAACATATGTAAATCCTTTTCTTTAGTGATAAAAACGTGTAAGATACTGGAACATAAGTTTAAACAGAAAAACATGTTTAAAAGTGCAAGATTTTTCTGTTATAAAATGTCATTTTAAAATGATAAATAAATTTTAGTTATAAGAATATATGTTTAAATATTTTATTATGTAATACATATATAGTTTTATTGATTTTTTATGTTTAAAAATATTATTGTACATTTTTTAAAAGTTATAAATCAATCATGATATAATTTAAAATTATTAAGAAGTGAATCAGTGACCTCTTGGACATCAGATAGGGTCTTGCTCCCATGGTCATCACCGAAGACTATACGACCGTTTTGGGCACACATAAACTTGACAAACCCTATAGCATTTTCGGTTAGTCCAATGTATATCTTTTCAATACGGTTGAAAGAGTTACCGTCGTCCCAATAATCTCCTCCATCGCCACCCTGTGCGGACATCCTTACAACAAAAAAGAATCACAATTATTAAAATCTAAGCAAATTAAATGCTGACATACTTACAACAAAAAAACTAATTACGGCGATAAACCCTAAAAATCATGATATGATTTATTCCTTCGACATTGACCTCTATATATATGAAGTGAATCATATAGGTTTGTAACGACGACAAGGAAATATTCATAAAATAAATTATGGAACCGTTTAAGTAAAGATAGTTATTTTTTTGGAAAAAAATTAAATGCATATGATATGATTCTAATTTGCGCAAGTAATCAATATGATTTACCATATTAATTAATATTCTTGCGCAAGTAATCAATATGATTTACCGTATTTTTAGTAAGGAATAGTAGTAAATATGTGTATTAATTAATATTTTTGCGCAAGTAATATTAATTACTTTCCTACTCCTTCAATCTGTCTTATTTATTTAGTAAGTATTCAATGCATTGAACATATAAATATTCTTGCGCAAGTAATATTAATTACTTTCCTACTCCTTCAATCGGTATTATTTTTTAGTAAGTATTCAATGCATTAAACATATAAATATTCGAAATACAATTTGATAGAATTAATAATATTATTTCAATTTAAACAAAGAATCATCAATTCGAATTAATAATATTATTTCAATTTAGTTAAATAAGTAAAAATAAAGATTATGATAGAATTCTAAATATTTTAGTTGGTCTAATCTTTAATATGATAAAAAATTCAAACTTATTATTTAGTGAATTTGACATAGATACTATATATATCACAATTCATATATTGTACTTTCTCTTTTTGTTTTATATTTTCTTTATAATTATGAGTGCATGTTATTTTTTCTTTATAAATCAATCTTGAGTTCTCTTTGGATTTTGATCAAAACAATGATAAAAATTATTATAAATTTTAAATATATATAAAATTTACTTAACGTAAATAATATAAAATTTACTTAACGTAAACAATATAAAATTTACTTAACGTAAATAATATAAAATTTACTTAACGTACAAGACTCTGCGCACCTGTATAAACAACTCATCAAGTCAGAAAACTATAATACAAACACATCAAGATGAATAATGAAATAAAGAAACAAACAAACCTTGTTCTACAAGGACGTCATCTACAATTTTGGCAACCTGCAACACATATTTACAAAACAATTCGAATATTAGCCAAGGAAATTGGAGTAAGCGTGAAACAAAAAATAATAAATCCATTTTAAAAACCTTATTAAAATGTTCATATTGTCTGTTTCCTAATCCAAACACTCCATACTTCAAGTTCTTAAGTCATTCTCCTCTGTCATTCCCTTGTAACACACATGTCTAAAACTTCAGAAACAAGTAAACAGAACTAAACAAGCCACGCAAAGAAAAAAAAAGACTCACCTTTGTTATGATTTAATCCTTCGACATTGACCTCTATATATATGAAGTGAATCATATAGGTTTGTAACGACGCCAAGGAAATATTCATAAAATAAATTATGGAACTGTTTAAGTAAAGATAGTTAATTTTTTTGGAAGAAAATTAAATGCATATGATATGATTCTAATTTGCGCAAGTAATCAATATGATTTACCGTATTTTTAGTAAGGGATAGTAGTAAATTATGTATTAATTAATATTCTTGCGCAAGTAATCAATATGATTTACCGTATTTTTAGTAAAGGATAGTAGTAAATACATGTATTAATTAATATTTTTGCGCAATTAATATTAATTATTTTCCTACTCCTTCAATCGGTCTTATTTATTTAGTAAGTATTAAATGCATTAAACATATAATATTTTTGCGCAAGTAATATTAATTACTTTCCTACTCCTTCAATCGGTCTTATTTTTTAGTAAGTATTCAATACATTAAACATATAAATATTCTTGCGCAATTAATATTAATTACTTTCCTACTCCTTCAATCGGTCTTATTTTTTTAGTAAGTATTCAATGCATTAAACATATAAATATTCTTGCGCAAGTAATATTAATTACTTTCCTACTTCTTCAATCGGTCTTATTTTTTTAGTAAGTATTCAATGCATTAAACATATAAATATTCTTGCGCAAGTAATATTAATTACTTTCCTACTCCTTCAATCTGTCTTATTTTTTTTAGTAAGTATTCAATGCATTAAACAAAATAAGGTTAATATTTATAGGGCTTCCCTTTTTTGTTATGTCGATGAGAAAAATAAATCAAAAATGAATTTCCGAAAAATCAACCAATAGAATCGCGTTATTTCGGCTGAGAAGGGCTCTGTGAACGCCACGTGTCAAATGTACTTCTCATTTAATAGTAAGGAGGATTACTTTCCTACTCCTTCAATCGGTCTTATTTTTTTAGTAAGTATTCAATGCATTAAACATATAAATATTCTTGCGCAAGTAATATTAATTACTTTTCTACTTCTTCAATCGGTCTTATTTTTTTAGTAAGTATTTAATGCATTAAACATATAAGTATTCTTGCGCAAGTAATATTAATTACTTTCCTACTTCTTCAATTAGTCTTATTTTTTTAGTAAGTATTCAATGCATTAAACATATAAATATTCTTGCGCAAGTAATATTAATTACTTTCCTACTCCTTCAATCTGTCTTATTTTTTTAGTAAGTATTCAATGCATTAAACAAAATAAGGTTAGTATTTATAGAGCTTTCCTTTTTTGTTATGTCCATGAAAAAAATAAATCAAAAATGAATTTCCAAAAAATCAACCAATAGAATCGCGTTATTTCGGCTGGGAAAGTCTCTGTGAGCGCCACGTGTCAAATGTACTTCTCATTTAATAGTAAGGAGGATTATGCTTTTGACATCGACTGTCATAAGGAATCTTTCTATTCATTAAAGACAAACCAATCTCATTATTATTGGTATACATCTAATATATTAAAACATAGTCTTATTTTTATTTACTTACAAATAGTCTAGGTATTACCATTATCTAGATTTTCTATTATTTCTAATTCTACATAAATTGAATATTATTAAATATATATACTAGCCTAAAATTAAGGAACTAAATAAGTAATCTATTGTTTTTTTTTTAAATAATCAATTCAATTTACAGTACACTAAATTTAAATAACTAATTAATTATATTTTATTTACTAATATAAAATAATATATGCCTACAACTGAGTATATACGCATCAGTTTTTTTAGTTTGGATTCAGTTTGAACTTCGTATTACATATTTTATACCAAAGTTTACGTCAAATAAATAAATAAATCATTATATAAAATTTTCATCGAAAAATTATCCGCACTTTAGCGCGGGTTAGAATCTAGTTTCAATTTTACGAGCACGTTATACTATTTCCAAATGACTGTCATTTAACCATTGTCTAAATGAATTATATGAAAATGTTCACTTGTATTATAATTAAGTTATATAATTTGTCATTATCTCAAATATTCTCAAAACCCACTTGTAACAAATCATTTCTTTTTTCTATTTTAAATAGAAAACTAGATTTTAACCCGCACGTCCGTGCGAATATTTTTCTATTTTATAAATGTATTTGATATTATTAAAAATATTTTAATTATATAAATTTTAATTTAGTGTTATATATTGTGTAACTCTATAAACTTTTTATATTTCTTCTTCAACATTATTAATATATAGTGATTTTTTTAAAAATATTTTAATTTATTATTAATTTTTATTACTTACTAATACATTTTCGAGTTAGATACAGTAAAATAACCATATGAAATAATCAAATAAAGAATCTCTTTCAAAATATGTTTTTTCTTTAATTTATACATTTGCATATAATATATTTTAAATTTTATTTATTTATATTATTTTAAAAGAAATCTATTTAATATGTATAAGAAAATATACTTTAACATATATCATTTTAGTGTTTTACGGATTTATAAGTAAAAATACTTTTTTGTTTAAATAATATAGACCTATTTTTTAGTATATTTTATATATAGTAGTATCTATCATATTATTTTATTAAAATTTATTGATACATGATATTTTTTTGAATGTTATGATATTAAGTTCTATTTTAAAAAATTAAGACTTCATTGCTTCAATTTTTACAGCATATTTAAATAGTTTTTTCGTGGTGCATTTCAAAACTTTATTCTTTATTATCCAAGATTTTATCTTTTGTAGAATTTGCAATGTTATTATTTTTAGTGTAAATATTTATTTTCAAAATTTTATATTTGTCAAAAAAACTTTAGAAAATTACACAACTATTTTTGAGTTTGGAACATCAAATTAATTTTGTATTTTTTTGTTACTACATCTAATCTATTATTTTATACATAAGATATTTGAATTTTGGTACTATTTAAAAGAAAATTCCCAAAATATTTTTTATAATTAAAACAAAAATAAATATTAAATTAAAATTTGATTTTTCATTAATATTTTAAGTGAATTGCTAAAATACCATAGTTTTCTATTGACATTTTTTTATAAATAGTATATGAATTAAAGTTTATTATATATTATTATATTTTTGTATACAAACATTTTACACAATATTTTGTTGAGAGTTTCAATATAAATAAAAAATTGTATATATAAGTTTATAATAAAATTATAGTTAACATTGATTTATAATAATATTATATAACTAATTATGAAATTTATTAATGTATTATTTTATAAAAATATTTAAATTCTTAAGTAAGATTTTGTTAGATTCTTTCTCAATACATTTTGTTATAATTAAAAAATAAAATTCAAATCTTTAGTTGGTTCATTATTAATGTAAATAATTAAATATGTCATATTAACTAATTTTTGAAATGGTCCAATTACTATTTGTTAGTAGTAGATAAAATTTTAAAATTTGTTAATTTACCTATTTAATATAATTTATCATATTTAACTAATGTAACACAGCTATTTTTATATAGTAAAAATATATTTATAGAATTTATAAAAATTAGTGTAGAATTTTATTTTCCTGTTTTATAATAAAAACATAGTTAAAATTAATTTATAATATTATTATATTACTAATCACAAAATTTATTAATGTATAATTTTATAAAAATATTTAAATTTTTAAGTAAGATTTTGTTAGATTCTTTCTCAACAGATTTTGTTATAATTAAAAAAAAAATTTATTTGGTTTATTATTAATGTAGATAATCAAATATGGCATATTAACAAATTTTTGAAATGGTCCAACTATGACTTGTTAATATTAGATTTAAAATAGGATTCTGTTTTAATATAATAAATTCTTATACTAAATTTATATACCCAAAATATTCGGTGGGTGTTGCACACGTTTTAGAAGGATTGAAAATTCTGTTATCAAATTATAAATATGGTATAATGAGTTGAGGAATATTCTGAAATATGGTTCCTAATTGATTGATTATTTAAATCGTGATTGTTTAAAAAACTATTATATATAATATCTAATATATTTAAATTCAAAATCTTATAGGTTCAAAAAATAGATTATTTTATTTGGTTTCTAATTGATGATTATCAAAATTGTGATTGTTCAAAAAATCTATTATATCTAATATCTAATATTATTAGATCAAAAGTCAACTATTTGATATTTCAAAAATTGTGTATTCCGATATTTTATAAATCAAATATAATTTATATATTTATGTTAATATCATTTAGAAATCAAGCATTTCTTATATCGTAGGGGGAAATGATTAGAATAAAGGAAAAAAATGTATTATCAATAAATTGTTACAAAAAAAATTAGGAAGATATGCATTAAAAATATATGGAAATTATAAATATTTGTTCAACTGTTTGCAATATTGGGTAAGTTTGAGTATAAAAATATTTGGTATTTCTATTTTCCAACTGAAACAGGTGCAACTGATCACAATATTTATTATATTCGTGTACCTGTATATTTTTATATTTTTAATTATTCTTCTAAGCGGAGATCGATATTTAATACATGTTTTTTCTGAAAATTAAACTCTCAAAACTTTTATATTTTATTAAATAAATAAATTAATACTATATTTATAGATAGTTTTATATAACATACACTATATATTTTGAGATTGCTTTTTCACGATAAAGAAATAACAACCCATTGAAATTAATTAATTTAAATATATTATTTTAAATGATATTAGAAAAATCTGTAAATATGAAAAAAATGGGATGACTAAATGTGTAAATAGAAAAAAAATATTTAATCTGATATCCGTTTTTTCAAACATTCTTCCTTTAGTCTACTATCTATGTTTCCAAATATTCCAATTTTGTACTTGAGTTTTAATAATATACATGTTAGTTAATAGATAAGTCACAATATTTTTCAATAAGTCCAAAAAAATATGTCAATGTAATTTTCAAATAGAACTCTGTTTTAATATATTAGATGTGTCTACAAACCATTATGTCTTTAATGAGCTAACTAATTTATGATCCAACCTAAGCTAACCCACCAACCCATACCCAATTGGTTGACCCGGATCCCTCTAATCATAAACTGCGTGTCTCTCTCATTCTTCTTATACTTCAATTCTCATTAGCTTTCTCTATCTCACTGAAACCACAAATCTCCTTGACGAAATGGAATCACCTGAAACCCTAGATAAACGAAATCAAATCATTCTCTTTCTCTCCTATTTCTCTTTCTCAGTTTTGTATTGGTTGTTAATATGAATTTTTTTTCTGTAAATGGTCTGTTATATTGATTGAAATTGTGTTTCCGTAAAGGTTTGTGTCAAACTTGTATATTTAGGAGTGATTGTGAGTTTTATTTGTAAGAAGGTGAAGAGAATGATAAAACCTTGTATATTAGAGATGATGTACAGAGGTTATTATATACAGAGAAGGGGAGCCGACTAGGGCTTCGTAATGAAAGCTACTTCCTTATTCTACTACTACAATATTATGTACAATATTCTGAATTGAAGAAAATGATCCGAAGTATCATTAACATCTCCCCTCAAGATGGAGGGGCAGGAGCCACACCAATCTTGTTACAAAGTTCAGTGTAACGTGATCGCATGAGGGTTTTTTCAAGGCATCAGCTAGCTGGTCTTTGGTGTTAATGTGTGATACTCGCAGCATGTGGTTTTGAATCTATCCACGAATGAAGTGATAGTCGAGGGCCACATGTTTCATCCTTGAGTGAAACACATGATTAGCACATAGGAAAGTTGCTCTGAGATTATCGCAGTAGATCACAGGAGGATGAGGAAGAGTGATGCCCATTTCGGTCAGGAGGTTGCAGATCCATCGGAGTTCCGCAGAGTTGTTTGCGACGGTACGATACCCCGCTTCAGTGGATGACCTTGCAACTCCACTTTGTTTCTTGGAGGACCAGGAGACAGGGTTCTTACCAAGATAAATAATGAAGGCACCAGTGGATGTATAGTCATGATTATCGCCTGCCCAGTCGGAGTCGGAGAAGGCGTGGAGCTTGAGGGTGTTTTGCGAAGAGAAGAAGATACCATGGGTTTGCGTCCCGGCTAGATAACGAAAGACCCTTTTTGCCGCGTCCCAATGGTGGTCAGTTGGTGAGTGCATGAATTGGGAGAGGCGATTGATTGCGAAGGCGATGTCGAGGCGGGTGAAAAGAAGGTATTGAAGGCTTCCCACGAGTCTCCTGTACTCGGTGCTGTTTGGCAGAGGGGTGCCTGTCGAGATGGTGATCTTAGGGTCTGTGGCCATTGGGGTTGAGACAGGTTTAGCGCCTTTCATGTTGTAGCGATCAAGTAAGTCGGAGATGTATTTTCGCTGAGAGAGATGCAGGCCTTTGTCCGTTCTGTGTGTTTCTACACCAAGGAAATAGTTGAGATCTTCTGGATCTTTTACAGAGAAACGATCAGCGAGGAGCTTGAGCACGTGCATGATCATCTTCTTGCTGCTTCCCGTGATCAGAATGTCATCAACATAGATGAGGAGGTATATGTAGTCGCTGCCTTGGCGAAGAACAAACATGGATGTATCAGCAAGGGAGTTGACAAAGCCAATGGTTTGTAGAAACCGTTTGAGCTCCAAGTAACACACGCGAGGAGCTTGCTTGAGACCATAAATAGCTTTCCGGAGACGGCATACGTGAGTCGGCTTATCTGGATCAATGAAACCCGGCGGTTGTTCCATATAGACTACTTCATCAAGAGTTCCTTGTAGGAATGCATTGTTGACATCCAGTTGTAGTATTGTCCAAGAACGTGTCACTACAATGTCCAAGATAAGACGGATTGTGGTGGTTTTGATGACTGGACTGAAGGTGTCAGTGTAATCGCGCCCTAGCTGCTGATTGTAGCCTTTCGCTACCAAAAGTGACTTGCGCCGACGAAGACTTCCATTGGAAAAGTATTTGGTCTTGTAAATCCACCTGCATCCGACAATGTTTTGATGAGGTTGGCGGGGAACGAGGTCATACGTTTGGTTCTTTGCGAATGCATCAAGTTCATCGGACATGGACGCACGCCAGAACTCGTCTTTGAGGGCCTGGTTCACTGTTCTTGGTTCATAGGTTGCGGTTTGGTGACGAGAGGCTGAGAGGTTTAGTTTTGTTTTGGGTTTGATGATGTTGTTTTTCCGTCTGGTGGTCATAGGGTGATGATTTGTTGTGCTGATGGGAGGAGGTTGGGTTGCAGTTTGAGTTTGGGTATCATGATGAGGATCAGGTTGGAAAGTTGAGATTGAAGACGGTTGTAGTGGATCAGGCTGCAAGGGTACATTGGTTAGAGTTCAATAATCGTGTTTGGAACCTATACATGAGCATTGCTAGAGTCATCGATCGGATTGATCACTGCGTCCTCTATTGATGATGGATCTATCAACTGGTGTCCCGGAAGTGGCAAGACAGTGGTCACGAGCGGCGGTGTGATTGGGAAACGGATGTATTGTGGTGAGGAATCATGGTTGGGGTAGTGTTTGAGCTTGGAGAAGAGGTTTGGTTGGATGGAGAGATAGTTCGAAAAAGCAGTGTTTGTTCATTGAAGAGGACGTGTCTGGAGGTGTATATGCGGCCAATGCTTGTTTGCAAGCAGAGATATGCGCTTTGAGAAAGCGAATAACCAATGAAGACACATGGTGTAGAGCAATTTTCCAGCTTGTTGGTTCTATAGGGACGCAGCCATGGAAAACACAAGCACCCGAAGACTTTGAGTTTCTGGTAATTAGGGACTGTTCCAAATAGCTTCTGGAAGGGAGACGCCATGGCAAGGACTGGAGTTGGTAACCGGTTGATCAGGTACACAGCAGTCGCGAATGCATAGGTCCAGTAGGTTTTAGACATGCCGGCATGGGTGAGGAGGGTGAGTCCAGTTTCGACAATATGGCGATGCTTCCGTTCAGACACTCCGTTGTGTTCAGGAGTATGTGGTGGTGAGGTAAGGTGATCGATGCCTTTTTCTGAGAGGAAGGAGTGAAAGGCGGTATACTCACCACCATTGTCAGAATAGAGAGTGCTGATGCGTTGTTGAAACTTGTTCTCAACGAGGCCCTTGTAGGTGATGAAGGTGTCACGGGTTTGGGACTTTGTTTTGAGGGGATAGATCCAAGTGTAACGGGTATAGTGGTCGACAAAATGACATAGTATTTGAAGTTATCAATAGAGCTATGGGGGAGGTCCAGACATCGGAAAAGATGTATTCCAAGGGGAGAGTAGAGACAATGGTTGTTTAAGAGAAATGAAGCTTATGAGTTTTATTAATAGCGCAATCTGAACAAAAAAGGTTGAGTAGAAAGTTTGGGAACAACATCATTGATAACAAAGACAGTGGGGTGGCCTAGGCGATAATGACAGTCTCGTAGTGACGGTTTGGGCGAGGTTGTGGTGAAGAAGGATTGGATGGTAGATGAGGAGACTGGGCAATCATATAGATCCTTCACCTGAAAGGAAGCATGGAAAAATTCAATAGAGACTTTATTAGCATTATACAAGCGATATACTGATATATTTTTATGTATATGAGGGACGCAAAGAACATCAGTTAAGGTAAAAGGGCGAGTTGAGGTAGGAAGAGAGAGTGAACCAGAATGAGTTATCGGAAGTCCAGTACCATCACCAATGAGAACTTTGTCGGTACCGTTGTACGGTTGATGAAGAGAGAGGGTGTCGAGATCACTCGTGAGATGATGAGTCACTCCGCTGTCCATTATCCAAGAGGACGTTGGTGTAGTGGGAATCATAGCAACGTTGGCGCGGGGCTGCCATGGTGGGTAGGAGGTTGGTGAAGGTTGTGGCTTGTTTGCAGGTGATTGATGGCCGAGTTGTGGGCATCTCCTGGCACTATGGCCTTGTATGCCGCAAATCTGACACTTCCCTTGATAACCACCTTGGGATCCTTTGGTGTAGCGATTGGAGTTGGTGACGTTGTTGTACCGTGGTTGTTGTTGATTACGAGGCCAAGACTGTGGTGGACGTTGTGACTGGGAATGTCGGGGTTGGAATGGTGTTGTGTCTAAGTGGCATTAGCCGTGATCGGTGAATCAGAGACAAGAGATGAGGCGGTCAGTAACTTCGCATCGCGATTGAGGAGCTTCTCATGAACCTCGATGATGGAGGGTGGTGTATCTCGTGCTTCGATTTGATCAACAGTCTGCTTGTAGTCGTCGGGAAGGCCACCAAGGATGTGCTCGATTTGATCTTCGTGATCCAAGGGTTTGCCAAGTTGGCCAAAGCGCGTCGTTAGACCTTGAACGTATTCGTCGATGGTTTTGGTGCCTTTGCTCCATTGACAAACCTGCAATCGGAGTTGTTGGATGTGTCCTCTGCTCGGTTTGGCATAAGTTGCTGAGAGGGTGGTCCATATATCGTACGCCGTCTTGGCGGTGGAGACGATGGGTTGAATGGAGACAGAGATGGTGCCGATGAGGCCACTGAAGATCAGCTTGTCTTGGCGCCGCCACAGTGTGTAGGCAGGGTTTGCAGTCTCAGCGCCGTCATTGGTGATTGTAGGGGGTGGTGATGGTGTGGTTTCGTCGAGATGTCCATCGAGTTCATAGCCATCAAGCCAGGCGTGAACTTGAAGACTCCACATCATGTAATTTGCCGATGTTAATTTGGTAACATTCGACATGTTTACATTCAGTAGGGTTGCAGGCAGTGTTTTTACGCCCGACCCGGACCCGCGGTTGGACCACCAAACCCGGTGACCCGTTAAGTAATCCGGTTAGGGTTTTAAAAAATATCCACTAATTAAAAACCTCATAAAACCCGATAAAAACCCTTAAACCCGGCTACTGGTTGAACCATCGGATGAACCAAAATATAACTTTTATTTACTTTTTCTTAGGTTTTTAGTTAAATATTTTTTATATTTCAAATAACAATTTAGCTATTAATTTTAATTTTTTAGTTTTTTCTCGTGAAATTATCGTTTTCTTTCCTACCACATATACTCTATATTTCCTTTAACTTTCTTTTTTAAATTCTTGTTTATTTTTTTCATCGTGAATAGCATTTGTTTTGACTTTTCAGGTTCTAACTTCTATAATATAAACTGGTTGTTTTATTATTTATTGTGAATAAAATTTATGGATCTTATTCAATTTTTAAAAATCATATATAATATCGACTAAAATATTTTATTGTGATATTTAGATTTTGATACACATTTCATTATGTTAACTGAAGAAGATATAGTGAACGTTGATAGAAAGAATCAAAATTATTTAATGAGATTTGGTATTAGTTTATTTTTGTTATTGAAAAATTTATTACAATCTTGATGTTTATTTTCTTTTATTTTGATTTAAAATGTAATTTTATTAGTTACATTATATATCCAAAATTTATGAGATTTAAGTCTTGTTATGTTTTATTTTATATTTCCTAACTTCTAATTTCTTACCAAAAATACAAAATAATATAATTATTTTTAAATATATTTTATAAATCAAAATAAAACAAAGAGACTAAATTAAATATTTTATATTTTTTTTTTAAAATGTGAAAAATTTCTTATATTTTTAATAACTATTATATAATCATAAATTGAATTTTTAATTTATTAACCCGTGGTTTGTCCGCGGTGGATCCAGTAACCTGGTGACCAGAATTTTTTCCGGTTCAGTGTCCGGGTTGGGTTTAAAAACATTGGTTGCAGGTGCTATAAGAGACCATCAATGTTGCATTGTCATTACGTCATGGAGTCAAATGAGGGAGAACGTGAGCAATGAAAAGTCAAACCAATAAGCTTTAGGTGTTTTTTAAGCTGCAAACAAGTTTGTTAATTATGAGCCATAATTGTTTCTTGCGCAGGAAGAAACTAGTCTGTGACTCTGTGTTTTGTTGGATGAAGCATGTCCGTTCTGATCATTATTATTTCGATAAGGTGAGGGCAATGTTTTTAAACCCGACCCGGACACTGAACCAGAAAAAATTCTTGTCACCAGGTTATTGGATCCACCGCGGACGAACCACGGGTTAATAAATTAATAATTTTAATTTATGATTATATAATAGTTATTAAAAATATAAAAAAAAAATTCACATTTTAAAAAAAAATATATAGAAAATATTTAATTTAGTCTCTTTGTTTTTATTTTGGTTTATAAAATATATTTAAAAATAATTATATTATTTTATATTTTCAGTAAGAAATTAGAAGTTAGGAAATATAAAATAAAACATAACAAGACTTAAATCTCATAAATTTTGGATATATAAAGTAACTAATAAAATTACATTTTAAATGAAAATAAACTAAAATAAACATCAAGATTGTAATAGATTTTTTTAATAACAAAAATAAACTAATACCGAATCTCATTAAATAATTTTGATTCTTTCTATCATCGTTCACTATATATATCTTCTTCAGTTAACATAATGAAATCTGTATCAAAATCTAAATATCACAATAAAATAGTTTAGTCGATATTATATATGATTTTTAAAAATTGAATAAGATCCATAAATTTTATTCATAATAAAGAATAAAACAACCAGTTTATATTATAGAAGTTAGAACCTGGAAAGTCAAAACAAATGCTATTCACGATGAAAAAATAAACAAATATTTAAAAAGAAAGTTGAAGGAAATATAGAGTATATGTGGTAGGAAAGAAAATGATAATTTCACGAGAAAAAAACTAAAAAATTAAAATTAATTGCTAAATTCTTATTTGAAATATAAAAACTATTTAACTCAAAACCTAAGAAAAAGTAAATAAAAATTATATTTTGGTTCATCCGATGGTTCAACCAGTAGCCGGGTTGTCGGGTTTAAGGGTTTTTATCGGGTTTTATGAGGTTTTTAATTAGCGGATATTTTTTAAAACTCTAACCGGATTACTTAACGGGTCACCAGGTTTGCTGGTCCGACCGCGGGTCCGGGTCGGGCGTAAAAACACTGGTTGAGGGCTATTCTCATAATTTCTCGTACATGGTTTAGGATTTTGAATAAATATAGTTTAGTTATAATATGTTTTGTCTTCGTGAATTGAGTCTATCTGGAGTCTCCTAGCTATAGTATTAGGTTATATGCTTAAACCGGATATGAGGTGTTAGATGGTTCAACATTGCTTGTTTCATTTATAACTGATATTATATATAAATATATATTGAGTATTGAGGTAATAAAGATGTTAGCTGCCTACGGAGAGTAATTCTGTAGGTTGGCCGGTGACCAGTAGATTTGGTGTGGAGATGCTGCGATATAGCTTAGTCGACTTGTTGTGCAAAGGCTTCGAGGTCGATAAATAGTCTACGGATGTGTGGTACCGAGCACCTTCTCGGCAGTGTTTTTGGCATGTTAGTGGGCAGCGAGTGTGCACCTCGCTTGGACCATTGTTTGTTCTTAGGGTACTTGAGTACCGAGCTTGCAACGTGTTAGGATTAAATTATATTTATTCAGAGTGTTGTGCACGGGTCCATGGACTTTAGGTTTAGCATCCCATACCTCACTGAGTGATGTGGAAACCAAAATTCACACCATCAATTTTAGAGAACGGAAGAAAGCGAAAAAAACTCTTGAGGTGTGGATTCTCTACAAGAACTAGTGACAAGTAATCGAACAAACACAAAAATATGAAAAGATAACAAAATGAATTAAAAAAAAGTTTGATCCTTATTTCAAATTCTCGTAAGAGCATAGTGATTGTTACAGTAAATTGTAAAAGCTTCGGCCACAAGAGTTGTAAGCGAGTTTTCTAGTTCTAACCATCTAAAACCTTAAAATTTAGTCGAGTCACAGCTCAATAACAAAAGACGAAAAACATAAGTAGAAGGTTTTGATTGATTTCAGACTGGACCTTATGAAAGGATGTCTACATATCCCCTTCGAAGATCAAGACGAACATAGTTTAGTTAAAGAGTTCGAACTAGAGATCGAATTGCCTTTGCGAGTTCGTCTAGTAATCGAGTGCAAGAATAATGCCTATGGTTCTTAAGTGCTAAGTTTTTTGCTGAGATTTTTTTTGTTTGCGCACCTCCTATTTTCTTCTCTTATATATGGCTCGAAGGTCAGTCGTCTTTCCTTTTCTGCCCCTGATTGAAGTTTATCATTCTGCGGAAATCTTTCTTATCTTCTCGATTTTACCATAATTATCTCGGAACTTGACAATTATCTTCTTTTAAATTTTTTTTTTGCGAAATCCAGTAGAGCGTCAATGTAATTGGGTACGTTCTCGTCTAAATAGAAAGTGGGCATTTATCGCGTTTTAGACCCTTTCAGACCCTTTTGCGATTTAAACGATTTCTTTCAGAGAAATCATCCTACATACAATTACACGATGCTGGTTCCCAAAAATAACAAACCAATCGTATAGCCGAGATAACATTGGTGTTTAAGTTAATCATTATCGTTTTATACGATTGACTAGAAGTTTTTACGAGAAAAAAGTCTTTGCGATTTTCATCGCAAATAATTCAACGAAAACTCCAATCTAAACAAAAAAAGAACCATACTAGTCAAGATCCAGAGGAGAAGTAATGAAGAGGATATGATCTAGTCGCCCGTGGGCGACTAGACTTTGTTAAGGGTCTAGTCGCCCATGGGTGACTAGACGTTATGTGCGTCTAGTCTCCCATGGGTGACAAGACTTGTTGCGAGTCTAGTTGCCCAAGGGCGACTAGACTTGTTGCGAGTCTAGTTGCCCAAGGGCGACTAGACTTGTTGCGAGTCTAGTTGCCCACAGGCGAGTAGACTTGTTGATAGTCTAGTCGCCCATGGGCGACTAGACATTTGCCTATGTCTAGTTCCCCGCGTGCGACTAGACTAGGAGGCGACGTGGTTGTTTCTATGGTTGTGCGGCTTGGTCTGTTAGTCGGGACGAGACATGCATGGCGATGAGAAGATTTAATATTAAGTACAATAACTGATTTTAACTTGTATCATTACTTAAATTTTTCTTTAATAATGGGGAACTGTCAAAAATACCACATTTCTAGAGAAAATGTCAAAAATATCACTTTCCTAATACCACTTTTCATGTTTACTTTAGTCACTTTTACCCTTATTTTTAAGAGTAAAAACACACACTTATAACTCTTGAGTTAATTAATCTAAAACTTAGGGTTTAGAGTTTAGGGGTGAGATAAGGTGGGGGTAGGGTTTAGAATGTAAAATTTAGAGTTCTAATTAATTTTTAAAAAATTTACCTCTTAAAAATGGTATTTATGAAAATGTCTCTTTAATGAAGGTAAAAATGAAAAGTGGTACCAATAATGTGGTAAACAAGAAAATTAATTCTCAAAAATACCACATTCCTAGTACTACTTTTCACGTTTACCTTATTCACTTTTATCCTTATTTTTTAAGAGGAAAAAATACACTTATAACAATTGGGTTAATTAATCTAAGACTTAGGGTTTATAGTTGAGTGATGGGGTAGGGTGGGATAGGGTTTAGGAATGAAAAATTTAGGATTCTAATTAATTTTTTAAAAAATTGCTTCTTAAAAAATGGTATTTATGAAAATATCTCTTTAATAAAGGTAAAAATGAAAAGTGGTACCAATAATGTGGTAAACATGAAAATTCCCCTTATAAGTGTGTTTTTCCCTTTTAAAAATAAGAATAAAAATGATTAAGGTAAACATGAAAAGTGGTAGTAGGAATGTGGTATTTTTGACAATTTCCCTTTGAATATGTAATTAATTTTTTATTTTCATTTACTTGGATTTTTTAAAAATGAGCTTGATTTTTTGTTCTCCATTAATAAATTTTCAAAGTGAAAAAACATATATATATATATATATATATATATATATATATATATATATGCGAAATGTTCATGTTTACCACATTATTGGTACTACTTTTCATTTTTACCTTCATTAAAGAGATATTTTTTCATAAATATCTTTTTTTAAAGAGTTAATTTTAAAAAATAATAATTACAATCCTAAATTTTGCATTCCTAAACTCTACCTCATCCCTCAACTCTGAACCCCAAATCTTAGATTAATTAACTCAAGGGTTGTAAGTGTGTTTTTCCTCTTAAAACAATGGTAAAAGTGATTAAAGTAAACATGAAAAGTGGTACTAGAAAAGGGAAAATTACCAAAAATACCACTTTCCTTATATCACTTTTCAAAAATACCTTAACCACTTTTACCCTTATTTTTTAAAAGGAAAAAAACATACTTATAACCCTTGGGTTAGTTAATCTAAAACTTAGTGTTTAGAGTTAAGGGGTAGTGTAGGGTGGGGGTAGGGTTTAAGAATGTAAAATTTAGGATACTAATTATTTTAAAAAAAAATGGCCCTTAAAAAAGTGGTATTTTGAAAATGTCTCTTTAATGAAGGTAAAAATGAAAAGTGGTACAAAGAAAGTGGTATTTTTGAAAATTTCCCTTAGAAAAGTTGTATTTTTAACAATTTTTCAAGATTAATTAAGTATTCACTATTTATAATACATGGAATTTCGTTTTGTCTAAAATTAATACCAACTATTTTTATACCTGGAGTTTCTATTTTTACATAGTAAGATTTTTGTTGGCATATTTTAGCATACTTGAGAACTCTTGGTAGTGTTTTCCTGCACGAAGTACATAAATAAAAATTTTAAAATTTAAATTATATTTAATATATTTAATATATTTAATTTATAAATTTTATTATTTATCATATTTAATTTTTAAATTTTACAAATATTCAATTTTAAAACTCTTTAAAGTTTAAATTATATTTAAAATAGTTTTTATAGTTTATAAAATGGGAAATTGTCAAAAATACCACTTTCCTTGTACCACTCTTCAAAAATATCTTAATCACTTTTACCTTTGTTTTTAAGAGGAATAACACACTTATAACCCTTGAATTAATTAATCTAAGACTTAGGGTTTAGAGTTAAGGGGTGGTGTAGGGTGGGGGTAGGGTTTAGGAATGTAAAATTTAGGATTCTAATTAATTTTTTAAAAAATTGCCTCTTAAAAATGATATTTTTGAAAATGTCACTTTAATAAAGGTAAAAATGAAAAATGGTACAATAAAAGTGGTAAACTTGAAGTTCTCCCTTATAAAATTTTATTATTTGCTTAAAATATTTAATTTTAAATTTGAATTTAATTATATGTAAAACTTAAATTAAATAAATAATTTTATTTAATAATAAATTTTTATATATTTAAAATTATAATTTTAGAAATATTTTTCATCTATTTATTTTGGTTAAAATATATTAAATTAAATTCTATATAGTTAAGAGAAAACCTTTTGGGGAATTTTCAAAAATACCACTTTCCTTGTACCACTTTCATTTTTACCTTCATTAGAGAGACATTTTCAAAAATACCACGTTTTAAGGGGCAAAAATTTTTAAAATTAATTAGAATCCTAAATTTTAAATTCCTAAACCTACCCCCACCCTACACCACCCCTTAACTCTAAACCCTAAGTCTTAGATTAATTAACGCAAGGGTTATAAGTGTATTTTTCCCTCTTAAGAAAACAAGAGTAAAACTGATTAAAGTATTTTTGGAAAATAGTACAAGGAAAGTGGTATTTTTGAGAATTTCTCAAACTTTTTAGTTATATAATTTTCAAAACGCAAAACTAGATAATATTTCTAAAATTTATAGATATTGAAAAGAAAGGGAGAATTTCAAGTTTACCACTTTTGTTGTACCACTTTTCATTTTTACATTCATTATATAGATATTTCCATAAATACCATTTCTTTGAGAGGCAATTTTTTAAAAAATTAATTAGAATCCTAAATTTTACATTCCTAAACCCTACCCTACCCTATCCCCACCCCTCAACTCTAAATCCTAAGTCTTAGATTAATTAATCCAATGGTTATAAATGTGTTTTTCATCTTAAAAAGTAAGGGTAAAAGTGATTAAGATAAAAATGAAAAGTGTTACAAGAAAAATGGTATTTTTGACAATTTCCCGAAAAGAAACTTATGGAATTGGGATTAGATTTATTTTTAACTAAATAAAATTTTGAAGAATTTTATTATTCATAAAAATTATATAATTATAAAATAGAATTAATTAATATTTCCAAAAATAAATTATTATTATATTTCTGTTGTTGTTATTATATCATTTATTATTATATTAATGATGATTTATTAGTTATTACCATATTCTAATAAACTTACCAAAAATTAAATCAATATTAAATGTATATGTTTTTGTCACAATTAATTTCAAGCCATATCATCATTGATGTTATCATTTTTTGTTCAAAATTAATGTAACAATGACACATGACAAATCACTTCTCAAATGATGTCTAGGAATAGCGTTTTGAAATTGTTGTAGTTTAAGACTTTGTGGAGTTATTGTACATGTTTGGATTCTTGAAATATGGTTGTATATGATTCAGTATTTTGTATGTTATCATGATTAGTTGGCAAGACCTATAGATTACTTGCAAATAGTTTTGGTGTACATAATGAATAATTATCGTTTCTCTTGATTTATGTTTATATGTGGTTTTGCAATTTTATAGGTGAGTCTTGAAGACATGGTAAGAGATCGAGAACATTTGGTACGAGGTGGAAAACCATGGAGTTAGGGGTGGGAATGATTACTTGTTACTCGACTTGTACTCACTACTTGAGTCGTTTTAGCTCTTAAAGTTGAGTACTCGTTTTATTCAAGTCGAATATCAAATCATTTATTTTAATTACTTGCAAATACAAGACAAATATCGAGTATTAAAATGAAAACAAATACTTGTCGTTGTTGTCTTGTTATTCGTGACTTATTATCTGACCTATTATCCGTTTTTACTTTTGGATAAAAGAACTTTAAAATATAATCGAATTACTTGTTTGTAAGATAAATAAATTAAATATTATATATTATAGAAATATTTTAAATTTTTTATTTTATATTTATCATATATCGACTTAAAATATATAAAAAGTAATGAAATATTATTTATTAAAAAAACTTGTTTAGTTTAGAATTGTAACTAACTAAATTTTTCTTAAACTTATATTTACCGTTTAAGTAGTTAAAATTAATAAATCATTATTAAATAACTTACAAATAATTATATAATATTTTATAAATTAGTTCATAAATAGTAAATAAATGGTAAGTACTTGCAAATATATTAATTTTAATAAATACTTGAAAATGTAAGTACCCATTTTTAATAAATCAAGTATGAGTTCAAAATTTAATTATTTAAATAAAACAAGTCAAATATCAAATATGCCAAAAAAGGTAAATATTTTACTTGTGTCTACCCCTACATGGAATACATATTTGTGAAGGCACTAGATGGTTGTATACGCTTTTCAAATATATTTAATATATTGCAAATGGTCGATAAAAATAAGGGGGAATTTCAATTTTGCCACTTTTGTTGTATCACTTTTCATTTTTACTTTCATTAAAGACATTTTTTCAAAATACCACTTTTTAAGAGTTAATTTTAAAAAAAAATAATTAGAATTCTAAATTTTACATTCATAAACCCTACTCTCACCCTACACCACCCCTTACCCTAAGTTTTAGATTAATTAACCCAAGTGTTATAAGTGTGTTTCTTAAAAACAAAGATAAAAGTGATTAATGTACTTTTGAAAGTGGTACAAGGAAAGTGGTATTTTGGCAATTTCCCTAAAAATAATGATTTGATAGAGGTGGTTTAATTATGAAATATTTGTACATTTAATGTATGAAATCTAGTTGGTTTTCGGAGAGTATATTTCCTTCTTTTAAGGTTTTAGAATATTCTTCCGTTACATAGGTTGTAATAGTAGTATAAAACTAAGAGCACCATTATCCTAGGTGCTTAGAGGAGTGTTTAGTGTGTGGGGTCTACCAAAAAGCTAAGCACTCTCTAAGCACTATTTTCTAAATTGCCTAAATAAGCATCTCCTAAGCATCAAATCTTGCACTATTCACGGGTCCTACTGACACGTGACGATCCGCGATTAGTTCCTTTTTAATTTTTTTTTTAAAATCGAAAAAAAAATAAACATCCCAAATGGGGTGCTATGGATAAAGATGTTGTAAGGGTATAACCCTATAAAAAACTTGGTTTTAATAGAATAGACACGCACTTGAAGTCCAAAGCTTCTTGGCAGGAGCTTTTTGATATTCTTATGTATACAAATACAAAGTTGTTAACTAAGAAAATTATATAAACATATCGTCTTGTTAATTTGTAAACTATCTCCACTAACGTAAATTTGTTAATAATTTTCCGCTAATTTGGCTTTTTGGGCTACCTAATCTACACCTGTCCGTGAATATACTAAGCCTAAAAACTAGTAGTATAAGATAACTACAAAACTAAAGGTCTTTTGATACTTTAAGATGAAAATAAATCTTGCACTTGTTTGTTTGTATATGATATGAACTTTTTTATATAGTCGTGTGTACCATCAATACGTCTCCTTAGTGCAACCCACCATCGCTCTCCCGATTAAACGTACTGAAAACATATACTTTGCAATATTTTAGCCATTTTTAACCCTTTTTAATCGTTTGACCAAAGCTATCATGTTTTCAACATATTAGAAGTTGGTATACGTTAGTCAGGCAAATAAAGGAAATTAGATAATAATACTTTTGCTAGTTTTGAATTTTATGGTAAGTTAATTTAAAGGAAATATACTACTTTTATATTCGGTGTTACTATTGCTTGAGCTTGAGTTTTTTTGAATAATTGTTTGAGCTTGAGTTTAGATAGTAAACTTCTTACAGGTGTCAAATATATAAAAATAAAGAACGAGGTTTAGCAATTTGATGATTGCGAACGGTTTTAGATGATTGCGAGAAAGGTGATGCATCTTGTGCGTAACACTAGGGACACTCAGATAGAGGAAAAAAGAGAAGTGTAACATTGATTGTATATGTATATTGAAAAACTCAGGTCTAATCTTATCATACCACCAAATATTAAGAAAATTATATGGATTTATATTATTATGTTGATCTGAAAACCCTCTCCACTAACTTAAATTTGTGAATACATTTTCTCCGCTAATTGGTTTTATGGTCTAACTAAGAGCATCTTTAACTGTAGAACCTCTAATGGGGTTTCTATATTCTTTTCTTTTTTGGATTTTAGAAAAAAAAGAAAAAAAAATGAATCAATCACAAGTCGTCACGTATCAGTGGAGTTCGCAAACAGTACAAGAAACTAAGCAAATTGGTCTCTTATTTGGGGTAAAGAGATAGTTCTTAAGGAAATTGTGACCTCATTTCCTTAAGAACCTCTCTAAAAGACCCCGTTAAAGGTGCTCTAATCAATGCATGTCCGTCTGTATACTAAATCTAAAAATTAGTATAAATATTTTATAGGTTTCTTGTTAAGATGAAATTAAATCTTGGAGTTGTTTGTTGGGAAATTGCCAAAATACCACTTTCTTTGTACTATTTTTCAAAAATACTTTAATCAGTTTTACTCTTGTTTTTTAAGAGGAAAAAACACACTTATAACCCTTGGGTTAATTAATCTAAGACTTAGGGTTTAGAGTTAAAGGGTAGTGTAGGATGGGGGTAGGGTTTAGGAATTTAAAATTTAGGATTCTAATTAATTTTTAAAAAAATTATCCCTCAAAAAATAGTATTTTTGAAAATATCTCTTTAATGAAAGTAAAAATGAAAAGTAGGACAAGGAACTCTCCATCACTTTCCAGATCAAACATACTAAAAACATACACTTTGATTATACTTTTGCCTTTAACTTTTCCATCTTTGCCTGATAGTATCATGTTTTCAGCATTTTAGTATAACATTCAGACTGTTTCTAGATTTAACGTAAAGTTAATTTTAAGGATTTCCTATAACGAACTTCAAATCTTAATTTTTGATCGATCTGACCTACCTACTGATATTTTATATTTAAAACACACGTCTTCCGAATAATTTGTAGATAAGTACGAAAAATGTGATGCATCTTGTGAGTAACATTAGGGACACAAAAAAAACAATGTTTTCAAACCCGACCCGAACACTGAACCGAACAACTTACTGGGTCAATGGGTTACTGGGTCGACCGCGGGTGAACCGCGGGTTAATAAATTAATAAATTTTAATATATTATTATATATTATTGAATATATATTAGCTATTAAAAATATATATATATATATATATATATATATATATATATATATGTGTGTGTGTGTGTCATAAAATAAATATATAAAAGTACTGAAATTTTGTTGTGTTTATTTTTAATTTCATTTTACATAAAAAACTTAAAAAATATAATAGAAAATATGGTAATACTTAAAATTCATAAGTTTTCAATGTCTATTAATAATAAAATTAAATTTTAAATCCAACATGAATTAAAAGTAAAGCCTTAGGAGTTTGTAAGAAAAGAAAAATACCTAAACACATAAATTAATTTTGGTTCTCTGTATTAATGTTCACTTCATTTTTTTTCAGGTGGCATAGTGAAATCTTCATCAAAATCTAAAAATCACAAATAAAATAGTTTAGTGGATATTATATATAATAAAAAATTTGAAAGTTTAGATTTTTTTTGGAAGTTACTATCAAGATTTGCTGGGTTCATATCTTCATTATCTTTGGGATGTTCTATTTCTTCAACAAGAGCATTCTCTAATTCGTTATAGTCAAGCTCGCTAGGTTCTTCTTCTTCAACAATCCAAAATTATGTTTAGTCGATAGATTCATAATCTACTAGATCATATGATCTTTTCTTTTTGACCTGGATGTTAAAAACATGTAATGACTTGTTAAAAACTACGCTAAATAAATAAATATAAAAAAGTACAAAGATTTTAATCTAAATGTAATAAAAAAAGATTCTAATAAAGAAATTTAAAATTTGAAGAAAAAAAATCATTTGTTGGTTCAGCCGGTGGTTTAACCGGTTACCGGGTTACCGGGTGTATGGGCTTTTAGCGGGTCCGGGTCGGACGTGAAAACACTGCAAAAAAGAGGAATCTTTGTAGAGAAAAAGAGAGGTGTGTAACAATCATTGAATTAGTGTAAAAAGCCTACGAGACAAACAAAAATTAGACAAATTCCACCGTTATTAAATTATATTGATAACGCTTGTTTATGCTAATGATTGATTCTACTGTTATGAATGTATTTTGTTGACTATGGAGTTTGAATCATTGGATGCATCTAATTTAACTAGTGTTGTAGCCACAAAAAGGCTACATTTCGATTGTTGAGTACTAAACATTTTAGATTTATAATGTAACACACCATAATGAAGCAGTACACAGAATATATTCTCTGGCTAGAAATTTTTACTTTAAATAATTATAAAGTAAATCAAAGTTCTTATAGAAAAGTAATTAAGTAAAACAAAAAAAAAAAGCAATGAAAAAATCATTTCAGGTTCATGATCAGTATATGTTAAGCATTTTAAGTTTACAACAAGAAAAATGCAAGAGCTTTGGTCAGATTCTCATTCAAATACCATCCATTCATTTCGCATTACTGCTTCCTTCGCATTTAGAATATGTGTGTTACAAGACTCACAAGTCACAACCCTAAACTGGTATCATAAGCACGTGTATCACACAAGACTCACAACCCTAAACTATTATGCATAAGCTTATTCTCAAAGCTTGTAACTTAAGATTGACATTGATAAAAGGATCAGCGGTATTAAATTCTTTAGTCATCTTTTTTTTTTTTTTTTTTTTTGTTCACTGGGAATTTACCGCTCCCCGGAATCCCGGGGGAGTCGAACCCTGGTGAGCGTTGCAGTTCACTCTAGCTTTTTACCGCTAGGCTATTCTGGCCGCTCTCTTTAGTCATCTAATTGTATCAATTTGATGGTGGAATATTTGTGAAAATGTCTCTTTGGTGAAGGTAAAGATAAATAATGATATCAATAAAGTGGTAAACATGAAAATATCTCACTAAAATATGATTAAATTTTATATCTTGTGTTTTTTCTCATAACTTTATCTTACTTTGGAGGTACTATTTTCTAAGAATTCTGTGAGGCAGCAAAATTATGAAAAGTCAAACACACTCAAAAATATTTTTAATAAATTACTTTGTAATAATTTATATTTATAAAATCATCGTTTGTAAATAATTATTTGATGAAGAATCTATAAACATTGTATTCACTTTTATCTGTGTTTCACTTATATGATATTATTATTTTTGTTAGATATCAATTTTTTCACAATATACTCTAATCAATCAAACAATTAAAGCCACCATAAGCTAAAACTGTAACAAATGCATATGAGAAGAAAAAAAATCTAGACAAAATTTCCAAGAAGTATTAAGTCTTATTTTGAGATTTTCAACATAGTTTCAATAGAAGCAGCAGACTTAAGTATCATTCTTCTTTTACTGAAGGCTTCTATAGAAGTCTGATGCTAAACTATCAGGCATCATCCTTTCTATCAGAGATTTTCAGTATTAGTCTTATTTTTGAAATTTTCAACAAAATTTTAACAAATAATACATAGACTTACTTATTAGTCATTATTTTTGTATGTTCGAAGGTTCTTTGTCCTCACTGAGAGCTTCCAAATCTTCATGGGTAGGTGATGTGTTTTCACCATTCATTCTCGGTATACAACATGTAACTGAACCATTTCCTGCAAAAAGAATACAGTTTACAAAATTAGCAAACAAAAACTTCTTGTTTAATAATAGTATAAAAGTAGACTTACAAAGAAGTCTACACTTATTAGCTAACTGCATAGTCAAACCAAAAAGTTCATAGTTTCATAATTATAAAAGATTATCTTTTAAAAATAGTACAAGACCATTAAGATTAACTAACAGACACTATAAAACCAAAATTCTTGAAAAATCATTATGAATAATACACAAATCCACTATTTCATGGATTTTTCTATGTAGACTTCATATTCAGTCTACATAATAATATATTGTCATGTAGA
Organism: Moricandia arvensis; assembly: GCA_905132765.1. NCBI lineage: Eukaryota > Viridiplantae > Streptophyta > Magnoliopsida > Brassicales > Brassicaceae > Moricandia > Moricandia arvensis. Next base: position 57,206 of record CAJHQP010002519.1, read on the forward strand.
TCTACAATTTGAGTTAGTTATTGCAATTGCATAATCCACATGTTATTATTTATATTTAAACAAATTGTGATTTTACACGTGTACACTTTCTTTTGAGTCTACATTTCAAATGATTAGTTTTTGCAATTGACCAGAATTCAACTAGGATTTGACTTTCAAAAGTAAACTTTATTTACAGTCTACATTTTTAGAACATGTTAGTTTTTGCAGTTGACCAAGTTTGACGTCTTACAAATAGATTGAGATGAACGTCTACACATGTATAGACTTCCTACACATGTATAGACTTCACTTTAAGTCTACTTCCAATCCGATAGATTAGTTTTGCATTTGACCAAAATAAAATGGTAGACTTCATATGCAGTGTACGTTTTTCTGAGATTAGTAGACTGAATAAATGACGTCTAGGTTCTTTTTGGGTCAACTTTATAACATTTTAGTCAAACACAAAACTAACATATTCAACGCAGTCAAAGTTTTGGTCAAATGCAAAATTGACTTTTTGTAGACTTCCAGAATAGTCTACAGAATGTAAACTTCTGATGAAGTCTACTATAAAGGTCAAAAAGTTATCCACAGTTCGGTCAAATGCAAAAACTAACCTCTTTTACGTAGACTTCTTAGTAAATCTACTTACTTTTTTGTTTTTGTTTTCAAAGGTTAAGACACAGACTTCTTTTCTACAAAAACAAAAACTATTTTGGTGAAATGCAAAAGTAACATATGCGTTGAAATGTAGATCGCATCATAAGTCTACACATATGCGTAGACATACAAAATAGTCTACTATCACGACACATATATGAAATATGACGAAAATCCTGTATATAGTCACTTTTCCGGTGTAAAGCTCATTTCCGCCCTTTACCACCGTCCAAGCTCCTATGAGCAAAAATAACCACCTTTGTCGATTCAAAACTGAATAAACTTGAAAATCTGAAAGTTTAGCTTATAAAAATGAAAGTTATAGGATTTTTTAGATGAAAATAGAAAGAAAATGAGAGAAAATGAAGATTTGTTGGTTTAGAAAGAGAAAAAAGTGGTTACAAATTATATTTTTGAGTTTTTAAGAGCTCAATAATGGTGGCTCATGGTGGTTGAAAAATAATGGTGGCTCATGGTGGTTGAAAAATAATGATAATGGCATTGTTGTAAATAAGAAAAAGTGTTTAGGGTGTAATAGGTTTTTTCTCATTTTCAAAATAATTAAATAATTAATTAATAATGGTAATTTTTTAAATAATTCAAAAACATAAGGAGGATTTAGAACTTTCAATGATGAATAATAATGACAAAAAGAGGTTAGTTTTAGGGTTGACTTGAAATTATAAGTTAGTTTTGGAAAAAACTCCTTTAAACTTTGGGAATACTAATACATGTGAAAAGCATCTTCTTTGCAAAGTCAAATCTCATTAATATTGTGTTCATTAGCAGTTGTCTGTAGTTTTCTGCTCATTAATATTTAGTAGTTAGGTTTTGTTCATTGATGTTTAGGATTCTTTATTATTTCATCCGATTAAAAATATGTATATTTTATAGTTTTCACATATATTAAGACAAACATATTAAATTTTGATTATAAATTTATTATTTTTGTAATTAACTATTTCTCATAACTTTTAGTCCATAAAAATTTCTATAATAAAATTAAAGTTTTTGAAATTTATAATTTACCATTATTATCTAATAAAAATGTATTGGAAAAAGTTATCTTATAGAACTAAAGATTCTTTTTTTAAAACATGGATCTTTGTGTAACAGAGAAAGTATATAGTTTTTGTTCATTATTGTTTACTATTCTTGATTAGTATGTAGCTTTTGTTCTTTAACGTTTAGTATCTAGTTTTTGTTCAATAATGTTTAATAGTGTTTAGCATGTAGATGGCAGTTTCTGTTGGTTGACTTTTGTTATCTGTGTTTAGTATATAGTATAATGTTTGGTTTATGTGTTTAGTTTTATAATATGGTTTCTTGTTAATTACAACATCCTCTTTAAGATTTGGAGACATTAACAACTCTCATTGTTGATATTCTTGTATGTTTTGATGGTACCCCGGGACTTCTTCATTGTTTTGTGCGAGTCATGGATTATATTGCTACTTCAAGCGTACACATCGATGCTTCCAAATCTTCTTTGTTTTATCAGAAAAAAAAAAGAAGACAATTCTCATTGCTCAAAATGGTTGATTAGATATGAATGAAGAAGATGCTCTACCTGGAACAAATTTGAAAGAGACACAACTAGAAGCACAGAAGAATGAATGATGTTATCACCTCTTCGTTTTGTTATTTATGCGGTATTCATTAAATTAAAATAATAATAAAATTTGTGCTTTTTTGGGGCTTATAACTTTTACTATGTATATATATTTAGATTTCAAATGCAGAGTATTGTGGAGTTATTTGTAAGATGGAATGACAGAATAGATGCATATAAGGAGCATATAATGATAGGCAATTTGGGGGTGTTATTGGATAGTTGATTTAAAATTAATTCTTTTGGTTTATAATTTAGTGTTATTCACTATCATTTCTATTAAATTGAAATCATATAGAGAAGATTAGCATGCTCCATGCGCAAGGATAACAAACACAAATGGAGAAATTGTCCAAATTTTTAGTTATAAGAAAGAGTTTATTAGGTACATTATTAATACTTGGAATCTGCTTGGAAAGGAGACAAAATGTCAAAAGCTGTCTACACCAAACACGTTGCTAATACATTATATTTTTACTTATGCATAATATGATAGATTGTCAGGCATCTATCGAGTCCTTTATTATATAAAAGGCTCTTCAGAATCGTCAATCATACTCATCTCTACGAAACAAAAGTTTAAAAATGGGGATCTTACTCTGTTTCTTCTTGGTTTTGCTTCTTCCTCTCCTATCAACAATCTTTCTTAGAAAGATGACAAACTCAAAGTTTAATCTTCCTCCAAGCCCTTCAAGTCTTCCAATCATTGGAAACTTACACCATCTTGCAGGATTGCCTCACAGATGTTTTCATAACCTCTCCAAGAAATATGGACCAGTGATGCTTCTCCGTCTCGGGTCGGTTCCAGTGGTTGTTATCACATCGAGTGAAGCAGCTGAAGTAGTTCTCAAAACTCATGACCTGGAATGTTGCAGCAGGCCAAAGATGTTAGGGGCCGGAAAACTATCTTACGGCTTCAAAGACATCGCTCTTTCGCAATACGGTGCATATTGGCGGGAAATGCGAAAACTCGCGGTGATCGAGCTTTTGAGCCTTAAAAGGGTTCAATCGTTTGGGTATATCAGAGAGGAAGAGGTTGGACTTGTGGTAAAGAAAGTGTCTGAATCGGCTCTTAGACGATCTCCTGTGGATTTAAGCAAAGCCTTTTTCTCACTCACCGCAAGCATCATCTGTAGAGTAGCTTTAGGACAGAACTTCAACGACAATGGCTTTGTTATCGATCAAGAAAGGATCGAAGAACTTGTTCACAACGCAACCGAAGCTATAGGGGCTTTCACATTCTCTGACTTCTTCCCTGGTGCACTTGGAAGTTTCCTAGATTGGTTGTTTCAGCGGCACAAGAAGATCAACAAATCTTTTGAAGAGCTTGATGCTTTTTGTCAGCATGTGGTTGATGACCACTTGAAGCCAGAAGGAAGGAAAAACCTGGATATCGTCTCCTTGTTGTTGGATCTGATCGATAAACAAGGAAATGATGATTCTTTCAAACTCAGTTTTGATAATGTCAAGGCTGTCCTCATGGTAATACCCTCAAATCTTGGTTTTGTGTTCAACTGCATGATTAGCTTAACAAATATGGTCTCGATTAGTACATCTGATGATAAAACATTAACAGTATGCTCTAAAAACAGTATGCTGCATAAACTATATTCTCTCATTAAATTTTTTGATAAAAATGAATGATAGAACAATAGTAATATACAATTTTACAATTATCACAAAAACTATTATATAATAAATTTATTATATAATAATATAATATATATAATATTAATAGTATATTTGTTATTAAAAAAATATTATTCAATTATATAAATTATGTTTATATTTTAATGTGAAATATTATTATTTTAAAAATATAATATTTTTTTAATAATATATGATATACAATTTATTTAACTCTAAATAATATAGATATCTTTATATCTATAATATATAAATATAAATATATATATTATGTTATGCTTTGTTATTAAAAATAATGAATGATATGTGTAATTATATAAATTATATTATATTTTCTATGTGAAATATAGTTTTTAGAAAAAGTTAGAAATATTTAATCGCAAATTTTATTTTTTAAATATAAATGTATTTTTTATAAAATATTTTTTATATTATTAATAAAAATAAATTAATTATATAGAGTTATTTGGGAAAATCTCTCAAATAAACATTTTCAAGTTTTGTCACTAAAATAGCCTTCAAGAAGAAAAAAGACCAAAATAAACCTTTTTATTTTGAAAATTTTAATATTTATTTTTATTTTTTTAGAATTTTAAACTTCACCTCTAGAAATCTTACCCCATAACTATAACCCTAAGTCTTGATTAGTTAATTCAACGGGAGTATAAATGTATATTTACACATTTTAATAAAATCTATTTTGGACATTTTTATCATTGAAGTTTATTTTTGTAACGAATTTTTTTTAAGTCTATCATAAAGTATTTCTCTAATTATTTTTAAATTCTGTATATTCTAAATGTAAACTCCCAAAAACTTTATATGAGAGCTTTGAGAAAAAAACATTTAGAGAACATTAGCATCTTGTTAATGCTTTCTAAATATTTTTTTGATAAATGTTAAATAAATAACAAATAGCATAATGTTCATGTTAATGCTCTGCTTATCAAGCCCTATAAATTAACCTAGATCTTATTTGTGATCTTCAGAATGTATTTCTCGCGGCAATAGATACAAGCTCTGTAACAATGATTTGGGCGATGTCAGAGCTCGTTAGTGGTAGGAAGGATTTAGGGTTGAGGGTGAGATTCCCAATACTCCCGGGTTCGATTCCCCACGGGTGCAAACACCTTTAAGTGGCCACACGGATATGGGTTCATGCTTTAGGACTCATTTGAATGCCCAGGAGAGGGTCTATCCGTGGGCAGTACCTCCACCCTGTTAGAATTGATGATTTATGAAGAGAAAGAGTATGAACACTCAAGAACACTCAAGAACAAATAAGAATAAGAAGGAGAGAAACTTATTTCCTTTTATTCATTTCTTTGCAAATACATTGTAATATATAGAGAATACAAAAGACATCTTCCATAAACAAGGTCCATGAATTCATGAACTCCCATAAACAAGGTCCATGATTTTGGGAACCATGTTTTAAGGATCCATGAATTCATGAGCTCCCATAAACAAGGTCCATAATTTTGGGAACCATGTTTTAGGGATCCATGATTTCTTCATGTCAACACTCCCCCTCAAGCTTGACCATATGAAACAAGTCAAGCTTGGAAAGCCATGAAGTATTCCCTCATTAAAACCTGTACTTGGAAAAACCACTTGGGATAAAAACCAAGCAAAGAAAAAAGAGTAGAACACTCCATGGTGAGGGGATCACTGACATGGAAGGTTTATGAGTCCTAGTCTTGGAAGGATGGACTCACAAACTTTGCTGCTGGCCGCCTTGGTGAAGATGTCCGCCAGTTGATCTTCACTCCTTGTGTAGCATGGGAGGATCACTTGCTGCTCTACTGCTTGTCTTACCTTGTGGCAGTCTACTTCTATGTGTTTTGTCCTCTCATGGAAGACTGAATTGGACGCAATGTGTATTGCGGCTTGGTTGTCACAATGCATGGTCATGGGGTTGGTGATCTCAATCCCCAAGTCGCCTAGAAGACTCTTTATCCAGATGAGTTCACTAGTTAATTTCCTCATTGATCTATACTCTGCTTCTGCACTTGAGCAAGACACAACCTTCTGCTTCTTACTCTTCCATGTAACCAAATTTCCTCCAATGAATGTGCAATAGCCGGTAGTTGATCTTCTGTCTGTTCTGTCTGTTCTGTCTCCAGCCCAATCTGCATCACAGTATCCAACAACCTCAGTGTTTCTGTTGCAAGCCATCCATACGCCTTGACCCGGAGCCTCCCTTAAGTATCTTAGTATTCTCTCCACCATGTTCCAGTGATGAACCTTGGGATTTTGCATGTGCTGGCTCACCTGATTTACTGCAAAACAAACATCTGGCCGGGTAATGGTTAGATAGATCAGCTTTCCAACAATTCTCCTATATTGCTTGACATCTTCAAATGGAGTATCTTCATACTCCCCCTCTCGCAGTGTCTTGTAGCCTTCTTCAAGTGGTGTCTTGGCTTGTCTTCTTCCAAGATCTCCTGCCTCCTTTAGAATATCCAAAGTATATTTTCTTTGGGACATGAACAACCCCTCCTTTGATCTGCACATCTCAATCCCGAGGAAGTACTTCAGTTCACCTAGATCCTTGATGTCAAATGCGGTCTTGAGGAATGTCTTGGTGGCACTGATCCCCTCCTTGTCACTACCAGTAATGATGATGTCGTCCACATAGACTAGGATCACAATAATCCCGGACTTGCTGGTGAGAGTGAAGAGTGTGTGATCCGCTTGAGACTTCACAAATCCTCTTCCATTCAATGTAGTGCTTAGTTTGTGGTACCAAGCTCTTGGTGATTGCTTCAAGCCATAAATCGCCTTTCTGAGTCTGAGGACATTTCCTGGCTTTACCATCTCTTTCATTCCCGGAGGTGGTCTCATGTACACTTCATCTTCTAGTTCACCTTGTAAAAAAACATTCTTTACATCCATTTGCCAAAGATCCCACTCTAGGTTCACTGCCAATGAGATGAGTATCCGGATTGTATGAAGCTTCGCCACTGGTGCAAACGTGTCTAGATAATCTTCTCCATACACTTGTGTGTATCCTCTTGCTACCAGTCTGGTTTTCTTCCTTTCTGGCTTTCCATTTGCAAGATACTTGATGGTATGCAAGAGTCTGCTGGTCACGGCTTTCTTTCCTCTTGGAAGCTCAGTCTCATACCAGGTGTTGTTCTTGATCATGGCATTGATCTCTTCTTCAACAGACTCTCTCCATTCTTTGTCTTGCATTGCCTCTTCATAGGTGTTTGGGATGTACTCTTGATCCAATTCTCCAATGAAGACTTGATGTTCTTCTGGATATTGAGCAAGCGAGCATACTGCACTCACTGGATGTGCCACAGCTTTAGCATTGAAGTAGACTTTCGGTTGCCTGATTCTTGTGCTCCTTCGCAAAGGCTGTATCTGATCAGGTGCTGCCTCATTTGTTTCTTCTGGAACTTGATCTTGAGTCTCAGGAACTGATTCTGATTTGGTCTCATCCTGATCATGAGCTTCTTGTTGATTCCCCCTTTCAGGGTCAGGATGGGCAATTTTTTCATTTTCATTAATCACATCTTCTTCAACTACAGCTTCTGGAACAGGTGCAGTAGCTTCAGGGATATTCCTTCTTGTTTCTTGAGTTGCTGGAGACATGCCAATGCCGAAGTTCTCCAAAATGATTCTGAGGTTTGTGGCTCTTTCTGATTGCGGTAAGTCCCTCAGATCATCCCAATTCTTCACCTCATAATATCCCTTTGTTTCCACAAACTTCACATCCCTTGATATTAAAACTTTTCTGGCTACTGGATCATAGCACTTATACCCCTTTTGTGTTGGAGAGTAGCCAATGAACATCACTTTTGTGCTCCTGGCATCCAGTTTGTTTCTCTGCTCCCCTGGTATCAGCACAAAGCAGAGACATCCAAACACCCGTAAGTGGTCCAAAGCTGGCTTGGTCTGGTTAAGGACTTCAAACGGTGATAGATCTTTGAGGACTTGAGTTGGAGTCCTATTGATCAGATAAGTAGCAGTCACCACCGCATCACTCCAGAATCTTTTTGGAACATTGGTGTGGAACATCATTGATCTGGCTACCTCCATCAGGTGTCTGTTCTTCCTTTCAGCAACTCCGTTTTGTTGAGGAGTATATGGACAGCTTGTTTGATGAATAATTCCATGTTGAGCCAGGTACTGTTTGAATGCATGACTTGTGTATTCTCCACCATTGTCTGATCTGAGGATCTTCAGCTTGGCATTGAAGTGGTTGGAGACATGAGCTTGGAAATTCTTGAAGGCGTCTAACACCCTATCCTTGGACTGAATCAGTGTCAACCAAGTGTATTTGGATTTTTCATCAATGAAGGTGACAAAGTATTTGTGATTCTCCCTTGACACACATGGAGCCGTCCATACATCAGAGTGAACCAAGTCAAAGCAACTCTCATAGGTGGTGCCAGACCGTGGAAAGACTGTCCTACAATGCTTCCCCAATATGCAGGCTTCACACTCTTCATTCTTAGACACCACTCCAGGGAATATCAGGTTTAGAGCTCTTGTATGGGGATGTCCCAATCTGGCATGCCATATTGTGTTCTCAGCGCCATTAACGGTGCTAGCCAGGCAGTGAGGCATAGATGATTCTGGCACCATATTCCTCTCAAGATGATACATCTGCTGATGGTTGTGCCCTTTTCCAATGACCTTTCCTGTCTTCAGGTCTTGAAACTCAACTTCATCTGGTCTGAACACAACTTGGCAGCCCAAATCAATCGTAGCCCTTCTTACTGATAACAAGTTAGATGAAAATCCAGGCATATACAAGGCAGTAGATTCCTTATCAAACACTTTAAGGTTCCCTATCCCTTCTATCTTCACCTTATCACCATTTGCTATGACTACATTCCCTACGGCAGGCTGGATATTACTAATCAAGTTCCTATCACAAATCATGTGATGGCTTGCTCCTGAATCTATTATGATAGGTTTAGAGTCAAGAGAATGTGTACCAACCTTCTTGGAAGCAATGAGAGCCAAGACAATGCTCCAGATAAAGGAATTGGCGTCTTTTCTGGTCACAAAATCATCAGATGAGGTTGTACCAACTTGATTTCTCCACATGTCTTCAGTTGAATCACCCATGTGAGCAGAATACATGGTTCTCCCTTGAATTGCTTGATGCTCCTTAGGTTTACATTTATCCGGCTGGCCTTTGAGAGGATCACCATCATCTAGGCATGAAATCTTTCTTCCAGTAAAGAAATTATTTATCAGTGTGTTGAATGATGAGTCTAAGTGTAGGAGAAAGCTGAGGAACCGGTCGTTCTCATAGATGGTTTGGAGACTCTCCCATAAACACCCATAAGCGGTTTGAAGACTCTCCCATAGTCTCTTGGCGGTTTTGATGTGAGAATTGATCTTCAGGATTGGTTTTGACAAAGAGTTACAGATGAGAGCCAGAGCTTGTTGGTCTTCTTGACCCCATTGGTTGTGGTTGTTCACGTATCTATCTTCTTCAGCCATCCTCTTTGAAGTTCCAGCCTTCATGATATGGCTATCCCAAAGTCCATGACATCCCAAGGTGATTCTGGCCACTCTTGACCATGAGAGATAATTAGGACCCTCAAGGGTCACGGAAATTATGTTTTCCTTCTCCATTTTTATGATTTGCGGAATGAGAATAACATAAAAGCTTTGCTGAATAAAAGAGAAGGATAGAGAAGGTTTGCGGAATGAAGTAGGAGCTTAAAGCTCTGATACCATGTTAGAATTGATGATTTATGAAGAGAAAGAGTATGAACACTCAAGAACACTCAAGAACAAATAAGAATAAGAAGGAGAGAAACTTATTTCCTTTTATTCATTTCTTTGCAAATACATTGTAATATATAGAGAATACAAAAGACATCTTCCATAAACAAGGTCCATGAATTCATGAACTCCCATAAACAAGGTCCATGATTTTGGGAACCATGTTTTAAGGATCCATGAATTCATGAGCTCCCATAAACAAGGTCCATAATTTTGGGAACCATGTTTTAGGGATCCATGATTTCTTCATGTCAACACACCCGGGGGTTAGGTTTGGTTCCAATAGTGGCCCGGGTCTAACCCTTTTCCTTTACAAAAAAGAGCTCGTTAGAAACCCTAGTGCAATGAAGAAAGCTCAGGAAATGATTAGAACCACCCTTGGGGACAAAAGGGAAATAGTTACTGAAGATGATCTAGGCAAAGTTGATTACTTGAAGCTCATAATCAAGGAAACATTTAGACTACATCCACCACTTCCATTTATACTCCCAAGAGAAACAATGTCTCACATCAAGATCAAAGGCTATGATATTCCCCCCAAAACGCAAATTCAAATTAACGTATGGACTATCGGACGTGACCCCGAGCGATGGACCGACCCTGAAGATTTTATCCCTGAACGGTTTACTGATAGTTCTGTAGATTTCAGAGGACAACATTTTGAGCTGTTACCGTTTGGTTCTGGTCGTAGGATGTGTCCGGCGATGCCAATGGGAGTTGCTACCGTGGAGCTAGTATTGATGAATTTGCTTTACTTTTTCGATTGGGCAGTGCCTGATGGAATGAACCCTCAAGACATTGATATGGAAGAAGCTGGTAATGTCACCATTAACAAAAAAGTACCTCTTCAACTTGTCCCCGTTCAACGTTATTGATGTTGAGACCAAAAAGCTTGATACCATGAAAAGTTTCACGAGCAGGAAACGTCTGATTTATATGTATTGTTGCGTTATGTTTCTTTTTTTTTTGAAATATATATTGTTGCTTTTTTTATTATTGCTGCGTTATTTCAGAACTGAACGAAAAATATATCTGGAAATCAGAAGCTTTTTTTTTATCATCAAAATGTTGTTATAATAGTCAAACTTGAATCTGGAAATAAGATAAATTTGTGTTATACTTTTTTATCATCAAAAGTATATATATATATATAGACCTGATTAACTCATTTTACTTTTGGTACATAGTTTATCTCTACCTATATTTACAGAGGTAGATTCACACTCCTCGTTTGTATGGTATATTCTCTTATCTATTGTCGATAGTTATTATGTTTATGGTTTCATTTTTACCTGCAATAATTTAGTTAATCAAGATCTTTTTATCATCTTCAACGATTTACTCATATATCTGGTTATAATATTAACCATATCAATGATCTCTTCAAAAGATTAATCATTTATTCTTATGTATTTCTTTTTTGAAGATTATTTGGAACTAAAGTAGTTTGTCATATTCGTGCCATAGACTCATAAAATATCTTTCTGGGACATATATTCTCATTAGAGCATTTTCAGGTAGAATATGAGATTTATGCATTAACATATTTGACAGTCATTTTGTAAATGGTTTATCCTATAAACTTCAAGTTTATATTTATTTATATAAGGATCCATAATTTTCCATAATAATCCATTTCACATATCTCATCCATACCAACTGTTTATATGTTTATAGTATTTGATTTACAACATATTCTGAATAGTAAATCTTTAAGTTTATTTTCGATCCAAAATATTCAAAATTCTCCATATAATTATAAAATCTTGCAAACATATCTCTAATTAGTTATGTTATATACTTTACCCAGTCATGAAGATATTATTTCTTCATATTAGATATCTCATGACTTTACTTTATCAAGTTCATCTTGCGTGGAAACATAATCTTAATGACATTCTACTCATTGATACCCCTCGAGATAATGACATTCAATTTCCATCAATCTCGTATTGAATCCAATTTTAGAACCAATAATTCAGTTACCCATTTTAGATCAAGAATTATGTCTCAAATATTTTAATGTGGGATCGTGATTTGGAGTCTGCATAAAGAAATCACACCTAATGAAACTCAATAAAAATGAATTCATCTCCCATGATAGTCTGTTTTTATACTATTTTCGAATACATGCTATATGTGAAAGACTTTTAGTTTTTCAACATTTCACAATGGTGTTAACACATTATTGGATCATGAGAGCTTAACAACTTATTACTAAATTTCAGGTTTATTATTATTTATTTGTTTGCCATCTTTTCTTATACATGTCTCTCCATCATATTCTCTTCTGGAACAATCTTTGAGATGAAACAATCTATTTCTTGGGAGTCTCATTATTCTGGAGTGTTTTGCTCACTTGAACTCTCAAGTTCTTAAAATCGCTTATGTATGTAGATCTTTAAGAACCCACATATTAAACAATTTGGTTGGCATGTCATACTCTTCTTTCAAAGAATTATACGGTTCTTTTAGAACCTTTGATAAATATTTTGAAGATATTTATTTTTTGCACGGTAATAGGAAGGTGTGTCGGTTTCTCAGAGAGGTGTTGATCAACAATCATGGTGTGTCAATCGACACTAGTTTCTCGTGTCGAGTTCTCAAAATATCTGGAGGGTGTCAATCGACACCAATGGGTGCTGTCAAACAACATTGCACTGTCGACTTGAAAATCGCCTTCTTCTAGCTGCTCATGCCTAACCACTTTCCAAAAATCATCATCCACTATTGCATTGACATAGTGCTTCTTGTTGGCTTCAGCTTTCTCTTTAATCAATGCTTTCTGCCTCTTCACAGCTTCAGCAATCTGCACAATATGGGTGTCCAACTTCCCATCAAAGTCTATTGTCATCTTTTGTTGTCCTTCCAAGATCTACCCCAACATAGACTCCAACCTTCTCCCTTGAGTTGCTAAGTAGGAGTCTGATAAGAAGACAAACCGAAGTTCCTTGTGAAGCTATTGTGCCTCTAGAAAGACTTTTTGGTATTAAAAGTTCTGAGTATAGTTGGAGGTTTTTTGATTTCTTGTGAAACCACTTCTTTGTCCAGTTCCATTGAAGTTCATGTTCCCTTGCTGATTACTAAACTTTTGAACCTGAAAATTAGTCTCATCAACATAGTTCACATTTTCTTCCTCAGCCTCTTAGCATGCTCAACGGTCTCTACCTCTTTTGTGAAGTCAACTTACTTCTTACCCTCAAGGAGACTGTGGACTGTATCCAATTTTGACATCACCTCACCCATATGACTCTTATCCAAGCTTTCATCATACTTATTCCTCTCGTAACCAGTGTTCTTGGTACTATTGCTACAAGTCTAGTTTACAATCAGCCTTACAACTTACTCAAGACTCCAGGTGTTGCAGTTTCCTTCACTTGCAGTGTCAAGAGCCATCCGATAGACTAAAGCTAGACCTCTAAAGAAGGTACCAAGCATCCGAGCCTCATGGAATTTATGGTGTGGAAAATCTCTCTGGTAATATTTGAATCTGGTCCATGAGCTATTGAATGCTTTAGTATGTCCTTGAGTGAACTTGGAGATTTTGTTCAACAAGTATTCAGATCTAGCATCATCAAATAAGTTTCTCAAGAAGGCGTTCTAAATGGCTGTTCAGGTTGTAAGAGACCTTGATGGTAGTTGCTCGAGCCAATAGGATGCATCTCCAGTGAGAGAGAGTACTAGAATAACTTGCAGAGTAAGTAGTCCTTAGGGAATCCATTTTTCTTAATGGTTGAAACCAAGTCTTCGAACCTCTCAAGATGGTCCATGATATGGTTGCTGCCCCACAAAATAAAAGTATGTTGGCTTCAACTCAAAATTGTGCCTCTAGAATGATGGAGGACGAATTGCAGACATGTTAGTGCGGAATTGATAAGATTTGTTGTAATCTGCCAGCGTCCTCAGTCGAATAACCACAACATTCAAAATATGTGGCATCTGTAACAGCCGCTACATTCTCAACATCAATAGATGACTCCAGGATTACAACCCCCTGAGTATCTGTCTTATGACTTTTTGCATTACGTAGATGACCCTCCATGTCATGCAAGTCTCATTTCTCATCACGAACCAAAACGATCGGAGCAACCATCTATGTCTCGTAACGAACGGTGTCTCTCAACACTGGATAAGTGTCGTTTGAAACTTGGATTTGAGTAGTATCGTTTGATGCTTCAATGGTGTCACTCAACACTCATTTCTTCTGTCTACGGATCGTGCGTATTAACTTTGCTCGCTCTTGGTTTGGGAGATCAAAAGCTCTTTCTCCTTTCTGGTTCATGTACTACATTGCATGCACCTGAAGCACAAGAAAATAGTTTTAAGTAAACAGGAAAGTAAGGACTTAGATTAAACCCTACACCTAGTCTAAGTGAATCAAATAGTCTCTGGCAACGGCGCCAAATTTTATATGCTCAAATTAACCTTTTAGCTACTCTCTCAAATAAGAGGATTACTTAAGGATCGAATCTACAGGGACTGAGGATCACACAATAGACTTATGGTTTCAAGCTAAGCTAAGCCAGAAAGTAGTAAGCGTTAAAATAAAATAGTAAATAGATCGGTTGTGTAACATATGAGAAAACCTGAGATCTAGGAAAATCAAACATGTGGTTCAAAACTGCAATCAATAGGTTCCAAATATTTTATTTAGAACAATCCTAGAACTCGAATTCAATAGTAAGTTACCCAGCTCTCGCTGCAGAAAACTATAAGATGTCTATATCCTATTGAAAACAAAACTCTCTTTACAAATTCAATTAATCAAACATGCATTAAATCAGATTTGATTTGTTCAACAAAATTCCTGGAGCAATTCTTGTTGCGAATAAGAATCTAGTTCAAAATGACTAGGTTCATGTAATTGATTACACTCTCATGTCTCATAATAATCATAGGATTCTAGGTTCTAGTTAATTACTCTAGAACCTAGTATGATAAGGACTCTTGGTGTATAACTCTGGCAATCTACCAATCAACAATTCAGCACTAAGCCTTAGAAATCTCTAAATATAACAAGTTGTTTACTCAAACATGATCAAAAAACAATAATAATAGAAAGAATAAATTGCATAGATATAATAGATAGAAAAACTGGAGTTCCACTTCAATTCTAAAGGAGTCTGAACCTTCTCTCCATGAGCTCTCTAGAAATCACAATATTCGTCGAATAAAACTTAGCCTAAACAATGGCTAGAAAATACTAAATATAGGGCAAAACACGTCAAGAGTTTCTTTGCAAATACTTGAAACTTCTAGGCCAAAGTGCAATTTTTGAGACTTGCGTCAGCTTGCTCGAAAATCATAGATGTAGACTAACACCAAGTGAGTATCCATCGACACCGACTCCAATCATGAATCCGACTTCAACTTTCGGCTTAACTTCTCTTGATGCTCCAAATGGCTCAATAATCTCCGAATGTTCCAAAACATACTTAAACCAGCAAAGATCCTAGCATATTCGAAATACATATAATAGACTCTAAGACTAGATTTATAACATATTTTAAGTCTCTAAAAACCAAGGTATATCATGGAGATGTATTCACATGGTGGAACAAACAAGATGAAAATTATGTTGGGAAGAAGTTGGATAGGGTTATCATAAATGGCGGCTAGTGACATCACTTTCCCCAATCTTTTTCACGGTTTGAAGCAGGAAGGGTCTCAGATCATTCAAGTTGTATGGTTTGTATTTTTGGTTAGCAGAAGGAAACCATGAAACCTTTTAGATTCTTCAACTGCTTAGCTGATTACTCATAGTACATTCCTATGGCTCAGAGGGTTTGGGAAACAACCAAGGGTATTCTTCATTCTAGGATAGCCTGAAGCCGCTTCCACCACAAGACAAAGAAAGAGCTTTGTGGTCCTAATAAAAATCACTATGTGATCTACCAAACCGAACTAAAAGAGCATATGAGTTGATGTGTAATCGTCAAAATGCAGTGTTACAAGATCCCAACTTGGAGAAATTTACGGCTGCAGGCAAGCGATTTATAGAATGAGCTTCCGAGTATTGAGAAGAAGTTCTATCGGAAAAAGTCTTGTATTAGGTGGCTACAAGCACAATATCGAAATACAACTTTCTTTCATAAAAGAGAATATATTGAGCTTCTCACAATGCAATCAGGATGCTCATATCAGGAACTAGAGAAATTCTCACTAGTGAAGCGGATATAAAGAAAGAAGCAGTCTTGCACTTCCAAAGGTTTTTCCATACTCAACTTCATGAAGGCAAAGAGGTAACAGTGGACACTCTTAAGACTCTAATGGCGTATATATGTCATGTTGATATGGCGTGTGTACTTTTAACTCCGGTCCCAGAGCCTCAAATGAGACAGGATTTTCATTCCCTGCCCAGCGATGAAGTCTCCGATCAAGATGGGTATACTAAAGAGTTTTTAGGCAGATTGGTATGTTATTGGTAAGTAATTTGTTGTCACAGTCTAGTCTTTCTTCTTGTTTGGATTTCTGCAAACAGGTATCAATGCAACTATCATTTCTCTGATCCCAAAAGTTAAGAATGCTCAATCAATGAAGGATTATATCACATATTGTAATCTCCTCTATAAGGTATTCTCGAAGATTTTAGCCAAGCGGTTGAAAGTTTTGCTACATGGCGCTATTAAACATATCCAATGTGCTTTTATAAATGGACGTCTGCTTCTAGAAAATGTCATGCTTGCGTCTGAGTTGATAAACAGTTCTCACAAAGCTGCAGTCACTCCTAAAATTAACATAAAGTTTGACATCTCCAAAGCGTTTGACATGGTAAAATGGTATTTTATTGTTTCTATTTGGTGAGCTATGGAGCTGCCTTAACAGTTCATTCGTTAGGTGTGGCTGTGTTTCTCAACGTCTTCTTTTTTATTGTGGGGAATGTAAGTTTGTAAGGTTTATTCCCTAGTGCTAGAGGTATAAGAAAGGGATGCTCACTCTCACCTTATCTATTTGTCATCTTGAATAGTGTCTTGTCTAAGCTACTAAATCAGGTTGCAAATCATAGAGAATTTACCTACCATCCGCTGTGTAAAGGAGTGAAACTTACTTATCTTAGTTTTGCAGATGATATTCTTGTATGTTTTGATGGTACTCGGGATCTCCTCATTGTTTTGTGCTAGTCATGGATTATTTTGCTTCTAAATCTTCTCTGTTTGCCTTTGGCAGGAATATCACTGCTCTAACTGAAGCTACTACAGGGCTGGGGATCACTATTGGAATCTTGCCAATACAGTATTCAAGTTTACCTCTAACAACGGAGGCACTTATCAAATCAGATTATGAGCCTCTAATTGACAAAATTCGGAAAAGAATGCTCACTTGGTCGCATAAGTCTTTATGTTTGCAGGCATATTGCAACTGATCAAGTCAGTCAATTCCGGCACTTCAGCTTTTATTATTCATGTTGGATGACTTGAGGAGAGAGAAAGCCTATTAACCGAACTCATAAACCTATACTATTTTCTTTGGGAACTCATTAGTTTTGTGATATGGAAGATAATCACAAGTTTCAGGAGATTATTTATTATATTCACGGAGTGCAGTACCCTAAACCTGAGCAAGGGGAAGAGATGTTCTTATGGCTGTACTCTGAGGACGACTATCGCAAGAATTTCTCCGCCTCTAGAACATGAGACCAGGTTCGAATGCGAAAAGAGGAGGTGATCTGGGTCCGGGTTGTCTGGTTTCACCAAACAGTCTGAATAAATTATCTACAGAGAAAAGGATGAAAGGGTAAGGCTTTCAACTACATTGTGTATTGTGTGGGGTAAAGGGATGAGACGAGGGATCAACTCTTATTTGTTTGTCCCTTCTCCTTCACGGTATGGATGGGTGTCAGCCGCAAACGTTTGGGTTCATCTGCCACACTTGGTTGGGTAGACACCATCACTGCTTTGCAGTACCTGCGACACCAACGAGTGGATTCACTCTTGGTCATAATGGTTTTCCAGACAACACTTTACATCTTTGGATAGAGCAAAATGGTAGGCGACATTAAAAGAATCGGACTACGGTTAATGAGCTCATACAGAAGGTAGACAAAGCTATTCGAAAAAAAAAAAAAAAAAAAGCTATTCTAAATAGAATGCTTTCTCTGAATTACAAACATCCACACATGCTTGAAGGAAAGCTTTTAGCGATGGTTTCAAGTCTCTCTTTTGACACATAATTCATAAATACATCGAAGTTGAGTCATGATACGACATTCAATTAGCTGAGTTTATTTTTCATTTTGCAAACTTCGTGCATTGGCATTGGTAAATATCTCAATATATAATATTAATATAATTTAAAATACAAATTTAAATTTAAAATAAAAACATTGGATCAACAAAAATAAAACATATGTTAAGAAAATTTCTTAAAGTTTTTTTATACTCTCTCAGGAGGAGGGACGTCTCTCATATTTTCTACACTTCTCTCTTACTTTTTTCTATGCATGTGCTCTTATTATTCTTTCTTACAATAATTCTTTTTTTTATGTACATATATCATTCAAAGTGATCAATAAATTTGATATTTTACATTAAAAAAATATTAACCACCACAAAATAACATTATTGCTTGTGAGGGATCTGCATCACAAATATCTGCCTAATTTCGAAGATAAAACCTATAAAATGACGGAGTTGAGACCGATAAATCTTTGTAATATAGGATATAAATAATCTCTAATGTACCATGTCAAAGACCGAAGAGCTGCCTTCCATTATTAGTTTTAAAAACATAATCAGCCTTTGTAGCAGGAAGGTTGATTTCGAATAATATGCTCGTAACATCCTTGTTTGCACAGATATATATATATATAATATATATATATATATATATATATATATATATATATATATATGTATATGTATATGTTAGGTTTTGGTCTGTTATTCACCATAATATGTGTTTGCTTCCTGAAGTGAATGCGTAGCTTAACTAATCAAGTGTAATAAATGATACACACCCAAGGTCCAAAGCTCCTTGTCCAGAGTTTTTTGCTATTCTTATGATTAAAGTATACAAATAGAAAGTTGTTAATTAAGAAAATTATATAGACATATTGTCCTGGTGATTTGAAAACTCTCTCATAAATTTGTTAATAGTTTACCGCTAATTTGGCTTTTTGGGCTACCTAATCTACACCTGTCCGTGAATATACTAAGCCTAAAAACTAGTAGTATAAGATAACTACAAAACTAAAGGCCTTTTGATACTTTAAGATGAAATTAAGTCTTGGACTTGTTTGTTTGTATATGATACGAACTTTTTTATATAGCCGTGTGTACCATCATTACGTCTCCTAAGTGGAACGCACCATCGCTCTCCCGATTAAACGTACTGAAAACATATACTTTGCAAATATTTCAGCCATTTAACCTTTTTCATCGTTTGACCGAAGGTATCATGTTTTCAACATATTAGAAGTTGGTATACGTTAGTCGGGCAAATAAAGAAAATTATATAAGAATACTTTTGATAATTTTTAGTTTTATGGTAAATTAATTTAAAGAAGAAAACTACTTTTATATTTGGTGTTACTATTGTTTGAGCTTGAGTTTTTTTGACTAATTGTTTGAGCTTGAGTTTTTTTGACTAATTGTTTGAGCTTGAGTTTTTTTTGACTAATTGTTTGAGCTTGAGTTTAGATAGTAAACTTCTTACAGGTGTCAAATATATAAAAATAAAGAACGAGGTTTAGCAATTTGATGATTGCGAACGGTTTTAGATGATTGCGAGAAAGGTGATGCATCTTGTGCGTAACACTAGGGACACTCGGATAGAGGAAAAAAGAGAAGTGTAACATTCATAGTATTAGTGTAAAAAGAATACGAGACCAACAAAAAAAGAGACAAATTCCGCCGTTAAAATGATATCCTCAAATCGCAATTATTCTCATCGCAATCATAATAGTATGGCCTCTTTATACTAATTTATTGTAATGTTGAAGAAAATATTTTGTTGACTAAGGAGTTTGAATCATTGGGATACGACGGATTTAACTAGTTTTGTGGCCGCAAAAAGGCTACATTTCGATTGTTTTAAATATGTAACACCCATAATGTAGTACTACCATAATGATAATGTAGTGCTAGTGCCAAGTGTGACTAAGCTTCAAGCATTTGCTTGGAAGTTAAAGGCGTCAAAGAAAATTTGGCCATCTTATGCATTGGTAATTGAACATGTGGCAGTAACAAGGAATTTAGTAAGGCGGAATATGAGATGTGATAACTACTGCCCAAGATGTGGTGAACCAAGAGGAATATGTAAACCATGCTATTTTTGAATGTCCGCTTGCTTTACAAGTTTGGGCACTATCAATAACTCCCAAACAGTCAAGATATCTTTCCAGTACCAAGCATCTATGCGAACATGGACTACCTATTCTGGAGGAAGAACATCATAATTGAACATGAACAAGACAGAGATCCATGTCCCTGGATAATCTGGTATATTTGGAAGGCTCGAAATGATAAACTCTTTAGGGAATAGATAGGGATCCTCTGGAACTAGTAAGATATGCTGAGAGTGAATGTCAGGCTTGGTTTGCTGCAAACGAGGTGGTGTCATCAGTGATACAAGGGAACAATGACGAGGTATCCCAAGTCTTAAGCTTGGGTAATATCTGCCTAATAGATGGATCCTGGACAGGCCATGATCAATTTAGTGGCTGTCGATGGGTCTGGATGGACAGTGGTGGGAATCGTCAACTCATGGGAACACGAAATATACCTAGACGAGAATCAGCTTTGCATTCGGAAGTAGAAGCATTGCGAGGGCAATGGAGAATAATGCTCCAACATTCGACCATGCAGGCTTCGGTACAGATTGCAAGGAGCTGATTGCTATGATCAAGGACCCTCACGCTTGTCAAAGCTTTGCTACGGAAACTGGAGAGATAGAAACGCTACTGATTTGCTTCCCAAACCTTCAAAATTTATTATGTTCCTCAAGCGCGCAACCAGATTTTAGATTTTTTAGCTAAGACAGCTAGATCCTTCTATAGTGAGTTACTTTTTATTGGTCGTTCTACTCGTCCTGGTTACCCAGACCACCTCAAGCTTCAGTAATAAAGTAGCTGTTTGCCGAAAAAAAATGTAGTACACACAGAATATATGCTATGGCTAAATAGTTAATACTTTAAATAACTAGTATAACCAAGTCTAAATGTTTACTTTATAAACATCTCAGAAAATATGTCATTTTTTTGCGCAATTGATAAACATGATATGTAGTGGTTACGAAAATCTGAATTGCAGAAATATGAAATGTGATAATTATTATCCTAAGATGTATGGAACGAAAGGAAATTGTTACACATGTCATATTTAAATGTCCTCCGAGCTTTGCAAGCATAATCTCTATCAACAATATCTTTTGGTTTAACATATTTCTCGCTACCAAACATCTATGCCAATATAAACTATATTTTCTGGAAAAAAAATAACATTTTTGAACCTGAATAGGCAAGGATTTTATTCTTGATAATCTGGTATAACTGGAAAGCTTGAAATGATAAATTATTTAGGGGTTGATAGGGATCCTTTGGAGTTGGTGTGACATGCATAAAGTGAATGCCAAGCTTGGTTTACTGCTAATGAGATGGTCACTCATGCCCCACAAGAGCATAGTAGCGATTGTTTTCAGGTCAATAAGCTTGGATAATATCTATATGGTGGATGGTTTATGAACTGCCACATCCAATACATTGGTTGTAGTGGATGTGAAAGGATAGTCTTGGAAACATTCAGCTCATGGGAACGCGAAATTTTAAGGTGGCGAGAGACAGATTTACATTCAGAACTATAAACAATGCGATGGGCAATGGAGAGCATGCTTCAACATTCATTATGTCAGCACGAGGATCTGATCGCGATGGTAAAAGAACCTCAAAGTTTGGCCGAGTTTTGCAGTAGAAATAGAGGCTATAAGACGTTGCTAATATGTTTTCCAAAACTTTAAGATATCTCATATCCCAATGGTACATAATAGAATTTCATATTTTTATGTAAGATTGCGAGAATCTTTTTATAGAGAACTTTAATTTGTTTGGTGTTCTATTCGGTCTGGTTATTCATACCACCTCAAGTTTGAGTAATAGAGTAGTCCTGAAAATAAATAAATAATAACTTAAAAGCAAATCAAAGTAGTAAGTAAGTTTAAACAAAAGCAATGGAAAAAATATTTCACGTTCATGATTAATGTATGCTAAGCATTTTAAGATTCTACAAGGTTAACAACAACAAAAAATGCAAGCAGCTTTTGTCAAAATTCTCATTTAAATACCATCCCTTCATATCGCAATAGTGTTTTCACTAACATAAACAAATAACCACCTATAATAAATTACATATTGAAAATATGGCGATTCAGCCTTCTATGAAAAACAAATTCTATTTGAAATGCGTATGATCTCTAAAATACAACTTAATGCAAAGGAATTCAAAAATTCGTGTGGCACAAGACACAACCTAAATATTATGCAATTAGCATGTGTGTTAAAAAGACTCGCGTCGCAAGCACCCTAAACTATTATGCATAAGCAATTTCTCAATCTTGTAAATTTAGGATTTATACTAATAAAGGATTAACCGTATTAATTTATATACTTATAATTCATCTTTCAGTTTTTTACTAGTATAAAAAATTATTATAACAATTTTTGTTAGTATATTTTATATGGTGCTATTAATTGTTAGAAATTGATTACATGTTCGACTTAGAGCATCATTTTCACAACACAAAACTTGACTGTATATTAACTTATAGGGTGGCAAATGAAATAGAATGACATAATAGCTTGGTTGTATATGTATATTGAAAAACTCATGTCCAATCTTATCTTACCACCGAATAATAAGAGAATATATATAAGAAAATTAGGTGGGCTTATATTATTCTGTTGATCTGAAAAACCTCACTAACTTTAAATTTGTGACTACATTTTCCTCCGCTAATTTGGTTTTATGGTCTACCTAATCAATACATGTCCGTGAATATACTAAATCTAAAAAAGTAGTATAAATATTTTATAGATTTCTTGCTAAAGATGAAATTAAATCTTGAAGTTGTTTGTTTATATATGATATGAACTTTTAGATTCAGCCGTGTGTAACCATTATTACATCACTTTAGTGGAACGCTCCATCACTTTCCAGATTAAACGTACTAAAACATACACTTTGCTAAATACTTTTGCCTTTTTTAACTTTTCATCGTTTGGCCGATGGTATCATGTTTTCAGCAATTTAGAAGTTGGTATAACATTCAGGCGTTTTAAAATTTAACGTTAAGTTAATTTTAAATACCTAGTTTTACACATTGTTTGAGTATCTGAGTTTAGAAAATAAACTTCTTACATATTTTAAATCGAAAACAAAAAAACTTGGAAATTGTATTGTTGATTTCCTACTGCTTTTTACCTAAAGAAACCGATTACTCATTTTCTTGTTAATGAAATGAATGAGTTGAGCTGTGTGATTCGAATTTTTTTACCAATTTTTGCTTACAGTTTTTAATTCTTGATCGATCTGATCTACCTACTGATAATCTATTTTTTTTTAGACACACGTCTTCCGAATAATTTGTATTAAAATGTGAGTAAACACTAGAGACACACAAAAAGAGGAATCTTTGTAGGGAAAAAGAGAGGTGTAACAATCATCGAGTTAGTGTAAAAAAGCCTACAAGACAAACAAAAATTAGACAAGTTCCGCCGTTAATTAAATGATATTCTTGTTTATGCTAATGATTGATTTTACTGTTATGAATGTATTTGTTGACTATGGAGTTTGAATCATTGGATACATCTAATTTAATTAGTGTTGTAGCCGCAAAAAGGGTAGATTTTGATTGTTTAATACTCAACTCCGTTTTTTTATATTGACGTTTTAGGATTAATGGCATACAGATTAATAAATATTTAATTTTTTATCATTTTCTAAACAAAAACACATTAATTATTTAACCTATAGCCAAATCCTTTTCTGTAACACAGCTCTAGCCAAATCCGATTCACCGTTTTTCTGCGCGGTTTATTATTCATATTTTTGGTCTGGAAAAAATGTCCAGAAGCCAACATTTTCACAAAGCAAAACTTAAATGTACACATAAAACTTTGTAGGGTGACAAGGAGAAGCTGACATGATAACTTGATTGTATACTAGTGTCTCAATCTTATCATATCGCGACCCAATAGTTACTTCATTTTATGCGCACCTATTTCTATTTCGTTTTGTTATCAGATCATCGCACAAGTTCTAAAGCCACGATCAAATCGGAAATATAATACAAAACGAGAAATAAATAATAAAGTAAACTACTACCTAGCGTTCTGCGAACCATGCAGTCGACTGACTCTGTTCATATGTTTCCTCATCTTCGCCACTTTAGCCAAATCTCTCCGTCCGCTTTCCAAGCCTGACGCTGTTGGAGTAAAGCGCTGCTCAAGACTCTCCGTATGAAAGACGTCACTCTTGTCTTCCTCTCACTAACGGTTAATAAGATCCGCAAGCTCAGCGTCTAAGCCACGTAAGCACGCATCACTCGAGCTCAAGCGTACTGCACCAGCAAGGCTCTCGAGCTGACGTAAGCATGCTCTTCGGCTCTGAGTAGTTGTTGCGCTCTATTAGCCGCCGAGACTCCGCAACGGCTCGAGTGCTGACGTGGAGGTTTCTCAGCCTTGCGATGTTGGGGTTGGATGATGATCGTACGGTTACGGGATGAGGAATCAGAAGCGCCCGATCTTCCGGGTTTCTTATTTCTTGAGTTGTGGGGTCCACGTAACGAGATCGAACGGTCATGATTCTGTGGGACCGTACTGCGTGGAGGAAGAACTAACCGGTGCTTGATTTCCACAAGCAACGCTTCTCTCTTCTCCAGCGTACATATCACCTAACCGGATCGAACCGTTTCCAGAAGCCATAGCGGGTCGACCCCGAAAATGAGGAGTATACGGACAGTAACTCTCCCTGACCCGACCCCGGAAACCAACCCGAGGCTTAAACCGAGAATCCTGAACCGACAAACTCAAAATAACCGTTGATACTTCTCGCAAACGCGTCCTCTTGAAACCGCGTGGATCCAACGCGCCGAGCGAGACCACGGGGATTTTAGAATGGGGCCTGATGAATGGGCTGACGGTCCGTTAAAACAAACACGGGTGGCGAAAGGGTTTTTCTGCCGGCGATCCTCTAACACCTTCACCGGCCTGTTTCAACGCGTCGTTTCGCGCTCATTCCCTCCGCCGTTACAAGCGACTCCGGCGCCGGAGACGGAGATGATATCCACCGATTCTTTCTCGCTGCTCTCCTCCCGTTCGACGTCATCCTCCGTAACGGCAATAACCGTTTCGAGCTCGACGAAAACGCGACGATCGATAAACGATCCGTCTCCTTAGATTCGAAATCACCAGCCTCATCGTTCGCTTCAGCGATTTGCTAGTGTCTCCCGCCGTAGGCGTCTACAAAAGCTAGTCAGGACGTAAATCTCCAGCGCAGATCGACGAGCCGTCACGCGCCGTCGAAACGCGCGTGATTTCTCACCTTCATGACGACGCGGTATCAGTCTCGTAGGCCTTGTCACCGTCGCAACGATCGCAGCTTCCGTTCGAGAGCTAACTCTCAGCGTTTCTTAAGAGTAAGGATCCGTAATAACTTCGCCGTTAAGGAGGTGAGCGGCGTATTAACGGAGATCACTGAACTTCGCTCATTCTTCGTTTTGCGTGCGGATTCGCGTATGGTGTGGCAGAACCGCGAGACACTCGGGGATGAAGACCTCAATAGGCGTCGTCGTGCGTTGGTAAACTCGTCTTCAACGCGGGGTGTCACTTGTCGCGTTTGAGATAACGATTTCAGCTGTAATTGTCGAGTTTCGGTAATAGAGTAGGCAACCTGCAAACCGCGACACAGAAGCGAGCCCGTGTGATCTGATCCCGGTGGTCGGCACGTGGGTCACGGCAAGGAAATGAAAGCCGTTTGTTGTGAACACTCCGCGTGAAGATCGCCGTGCCTTGACCTGGTTCACACTCTGTAAACCAGATTCCACATTGTTTGCTGCTGCTCTTTACTTTGTTGAACCGGAGTTTGGATTTGAGGAGGGTGAAGCTCGCCGGAGAAGAAACGATGCTGCTGGTTCTCGTCGGCGTTGTGACCGGAGTTGTTTCGGCGGTGGTTGTTCTGCACGTTAGCTTTGGAGTTCCGGGAAGAGAACGGAGAAGGTGTCGCGGTGGCGAAGGGCGGTGGCTGCAGAAGTCCGACAACGGAGGCTTAGGGAGTGGAAACAGAACGAGGAGTAGAGAGTTGAGAAAAAACGAACTTGGAACTGGGTTTGTTTGGGAACGGTGAGCCTCCGGTGAATCAAGAACTCCCTTGTTGTCGTCGTCGTGTCTGTCTTTGGGGAATGGAAGTGCAAAAGGCTCTTCTCCAGCCTCTTATCATGTTCGCTTCCTTCTTCTTCTACTACCTCGTGACTCTCGTGCGTTGATGTTAGTGACACAGACAGAGAGAGAGAGTCTAATGAGAATTGAGAGATGAAGAGAAAGGAGATGGTGGGAGGGTTGAATTTAAAAGGAGTCCTTTTTGTCAATAATAGTGGAAGAATGAAGATTAGTTAAGCGTGTTAGATTATTTACAAATTTAATAATTTGAGGGTAAAACTGTAATCAACAATTAAATTATTTACATAAATTCAAAGTCATTTACCTAATTAATAGAAAAATGTAAGGTTAGTTAGTACTTATACCCCAAATTGTAGTCGTCTAAAGTATTTACGCTATTTTACCTGGCCTACTTAGAGAATTGATTCGTATTGGTTACTTTTATAGATACATTGGAGTAGTGAAGAGTTATCATAAGAATTGCATGCACAATCTGTTTTAATGGAATTTTTTCAACAAAAAAATTGTCTTAGTGGTAAATAAAAGTAATAACGATCATATGTCCAAAGTAAACACTCTAAAGATATAATGGTACACATCAAATAAATCTAAATGCACTTTTTAATAAATATCTTCAAGGACATAACAAAGGTGTTATTGTCACATTAAAAACCAAAGAAAGTCGACAGACGACTATAAAAAATCAATGCTATAGAATATGGAAAGAATTAAATAAGAGATCGGCGAAAAAACAAAAGAAGATAATGAAGCTTCAATTAATGAATGTAGTGATAGTGAATGACATGGAGATAGGACGAAGATCCCCAGAACAATTTATTACAGATACGCCAAAGACACCATAGCTCCTGTTTTAGTCTGTGTACTCTGTACATTTTAAAGTTGTTGTAATGGGTCGGTCCATTTTTATTTTATCTCTATCCATGTCAATTATTTATTGCTACGTATCACTTTTTCCTCCTAATCTTGCTTGTGTTTATTGTCTGTTTAGTTACAGCTTTTAACGTACATTGCATGCCAAACCTAGGTGTTTGGCTATTTTGCATGTTTCAGGACCAGACATATATCTACGTGTAGTAGTAGTCTTAAGATAAGACATAAACAATAGTAATCTAATCACGGTTAAGCAC